>JARQZK010001598.1:45000-105000 GCA_030704885.1 Cynegetis impunctata
ATTAAAGGAGATGATTCGTTCTCTCAAAAGACGTTATTAATGTTTTTCACTAATAAAGATTGAGTTCTGTGTCGAATGAAAATGGTTCATAGTGAAGGAAGCTAAATGTTAAGTATCAATGGATTTGACGGGCGCTTTCATGTCTTCTACTTTGAGAGAATTTTAAATTACTTGTATACCCGGCATCTAGGTAACCTGGTTTAAAGTTGCTTTCTTTGCATATCAGCTCCCAACGGCTTGTTCTCCGCTCTGGAGAAAATCTAATATTACACAACGTGTAATGGAGAACGCCTGCCGTATGAGACTGTTGTCTTTGTATCTGCAACTCTATTTCTTTTGATAGAATCTATAAGGTATTCGCTTCATCATTGTCAATGGAATTTGAATCGCGTTCGGTTTCGCGAACTCGCCTGGACAGCTTACAAAAATTCCACGGGATAAACATGTATAGCATAAATTTTACATCGAATCATTTTAACCTTATATGTGTCGGTATCTTTATACGATATAACGTTCTAAATTTGGTTGTTTTCCAAAGTAGAGTGAATGTTTTTTTTGTTCCATTTTCACTCTTCTGATTGAAAATAATTTTTCAACTTTTCACCTACAAGACAAATCCACATATAATTCAAAATACTATGTGAAATCAGAAAAGTTTGAATGATTATGTGAAACCGAATTCATTTAGCTCAAAATCGATAAATTACTTAAACGTATTATAATATCGTATCATTGTCTATAATTGGACAAACTTGATGATATATTTAAAAGAATGATAGCATGAGTTTTTACACTTCAACTCTAGAATTGATTCGCATACAATTTGAGATGATAAGCTTTGACGATTCTGTGAAAGCAAAAGCAAAACATTAAGCTCAAACTCAGTAGATTAGTTGACCATATTGAAATATAATATAATTGTTCATATTTGAATACTGAGATGTCAACGTCTTCGCGATATCTTCGAATAAATGATAGCATGTCAGTGTTTTTTCACCACTCACATAATTTGAAAAACTACAAAAAAGCGTGAAGCTTCTTATGACGATGACAAACAAGAACAATTTTCACGGTATATTCAAAAGAAAAATTGCATTTATATGGAGGAATGAAGGTTTCTGCTACCTGTCAACCAATGAGATACCCTGACACTAAAAGGCCCCTAAATAATGCCTAATGCATACTTCTGAGCGTGGCTGGTGAGCAGGTTCCTCAACGGCAGGTGACTATCACTATCACATGAATTAAATATAAACTATGATGTCGTCTTTTGGAATAAAATGTTCCGGTGAACTCGTCTCCCATTCAAATCTTCAACGAGGACCATTTCGGAAGATACAATATCAAAATTTTAGCTCACCTATTCTAAATGGAAACATAAATTACGATACCACTAACCAGAAAAACATTAAAACACGTGATATAGAGTTCTGCAATACACGTAGGCCACGACATACTAGTAATGACGTTAAATGTGTTCACCAGCATTTGCCATCAAATAAATCCCATACTCTTTCTCTAACTGAAACTCAAATGAGTAAAAAATCTGACAACATATACCTTCTATGTCCTGGGTATGAACTACATTCTAGGTAGGTTCAGGTTTAAGGCTGGAATTTGCGTTTACGTTCGATCGCACATTGCATGTTAGGGCGAAGAATGTGTGGAAGTTGACACCATCGACGTAGTTTAGTTTGAGAGCATTATCTCCAATAAAACTTTCACTCCGTGTATCATTCTCCGAATGACGACCAACATTACTCGTTATTCCAGCACTCATCAGAGATGATCGACTGGATCCAAATCAACCAACCATCTTCTTAAATTGTGATACAATGAGATTTCAATGCTCATAATTCCTGCTGGTTAGCACTTTTCTACAGAACTGACGAAGACAAAACCCAAGCTGAGGTATTCGAAATTTGTAGCAATCTTACTCAGTTCATAAATTCTCGAAGAAGAGTTCCCTGTAATACTAATGGTTTCAGAAACACGCTAGACTTATACCTCTCCTCTGGGCCTGACAGCTATGAGATAAATACACGTAGCACCCTCGGCAACTCAGACCACATCTCAATATTCGATATATGTCCAATAATTGCGGAAGATATTGGGCAACCAAAGGTTCATCATTTGGCGAGGCACTACAATAAGGCCAACCGGGATGAGTTGAGAAATAAAATAACTGATCAACTTTATTGAAAAACATTACATTTTAAATGAAATCCTCAAAATAATCAATGAGATTACTAGTAATAATCACCATAAATATTTCAATTTTAAACAATAATTTGACCACATTTGCCAATCGCAATAGATTGATGATGAGATGATATGCTTAATTTAAAGTTAAATTGAGTATGCAAGTGAAGTCAAAATTACCTAGTCTAGTATGCAATTTTAAATAGATTTTAAATTTGAAAAAAAAATTTAATCCATTCAAAATTGCATACTAGATTAAGTATTTGAAGCATAAAAAATGATCATTTAATACAAATTTCAAGAATAATAACCACATCAAAACTACAATCGATTGCAATCGATGTCTTCTTGATTTTTGCCATTTTACGGTTTTTTACATTTTCCACTTCTCCTTTGAGTCTTCTGTGAATCTAAGCACAGATTTGGATCCTCGGGAGATTTTACATCGAATATAGTTTTGTGAAACTTCTACAAACGTTTTTACGCGTTCTTGTTTCTAAAACTGAACGAAAATAATAAGACAAAAAGTTGAAAAAATACTATATTGTCTCATGGTTACGTTGCCTCAATAATTGAACCATCTAAATCAATCACATAAATATTTGAAACCGAAATCATTCAATTTGCGCTCTTATAGAACCTTGTACGACCAAGGACCTTGTGGATAGAAGTTGCAGTGATTTGCTCAACTCACCGTAGAACGGCCGTAACTTTGGTTCTCAGGCACCAATCAACATTTTTCAATAGTCAAATGGAAGATTTTGCTTTATTTAAATCCAATTTAACTATAGATTTATATTTAAAAAAAATAAATATTTTGCATAAAATTAAACGACAACGCCATAATTTACCGTAATTAGTAACGTGACGGCTTTGAGAGATATTTTAAAATATAGCAAACTCCAATTTTTCCCAATTCCTTATTGGCATATATATATATATATATATATATATATATATATATATATAAATATTTATATATATATATATATATATATATATATATATATATATATATATATATATATATATATATATATATTATATATATATATATATATATATATATATATATATATATATATATATATATATATATATATATATATATATAGGTATATATATATCTATATATATATATATATATATATATAATATATATATATATATATATATATATATATATATATATATATATATATATATATATATATATATATATATATATATATATATATATATATATATATATATATATATATATATATATATATATATATATATATATATATATATATATATATATATATATATTATAGGGTCCGCCAATAGGGACGCGCGAAGTTTGCTGGAAGGGTGCGGCCATGCTGTTCGAGGTAGAGCTGTCAAAGTTGCTGTCATTTGTTCAGTATATAACCCCAAATCACCATGGCAAGTTTGAGTGTCGAGCAGCACGTGCAAATTATTAAATTGTTTTACGAAAATGGGTCATCAGTTCGAGCAACGTTCCGCGCACTTCGCCCATTTTACGGTCGCGATGATCAGCCTGTAGAGTCGACTATCCGTCGATTGGTGGGCAAATTCGAGTCGACTGGTTCAGTAAACAACCAGCCAACACTGACACGTCGACGAAACTAGAGCTGCGGCAAACCGTATGTATTCGTTACTAAGTAACGAATACTTCATTAGACTCGAAGTAACGATTCGTTACTTTCGAACTAGCATCGTTACTCGTTACTTTCACATTTTTCCTTTGCGCATGACTTTGAGCATTTATTTGTACTACTGTTCTGTTTATGAATATCATATAAAAATATTAAAAATTAAATAATAAGAAAACAACGTGTCTAAAAACCACAAAATTAAAATAACTTTTTATTCGACTAGTTTCGCCTGTTACATGTATTCAGTCTTGATAATGCTGTAACAGGCGAAACTAGTCGAATAAAAAGTTATTTTCATTTTGTGGTTTTTAGACACGTTGTTTTCTTATTATTTAATTTTTAATATAAATATGAACTACCACAGAGTTGATTCATCGTCCATCGAATTTATCATATAAAAAAATTAAAATTTATCTTTGGGTAATAATTATTAAGGTCGATAACCTTGACGTCAGATGTTTAATTTTTATTAGATGTACGAGTGAAAAGATGACCACCACAAGTCACACGAACTTTACTTCACTTTTTTACCTACATATTACATCAGTTAAACACTCACATATTTGATAATAAAATTTTTTCAATAAGTATAAAGAAAAACATGAAAAAAAACAAGACATACCTCTAAAAAAATTTTCAAAATTTAAATCACAAAAAAATTATTATATTCACATACCTTAAAAAAATACCAGTTTGCCTGTACTAATAAAAGTAATCTGCAGAAACCAATTTATGTGAAATTATTTTATTTCAAAATGTTATATAAAATAAGACTTAAATTATTACAAAATAATATCCTTTTTTGATCACTCTGTTGAATAATTTGAAAAAAAACCTAAAAAATTCAAAAGCAGTTATTTCAGTAATAATATGCATCAATGGTGTTTCCTACAAATATGCACAAGAATTTTATTGTAATTAATAAAATGCAATCAGCTATCTATAACCCTAGCCTACGGGAAAGTGTCCTATAATCCAATAAATCATACTAAGTATAAATAACGACACATAAATATTAATGCAATAAGGAATATGAGCTTGAATCTTTCAAACTATCCTTATATTATACGGAACTAACGAATCTTATACGAAAGTAACGATAACGAATGTAACGAAACATACGAAACTAACGTATATACGGTATATCTGTAAAGTAAACTACTAACGAATCTTATACGAAAGTAACGATAACGAATGTAACGAAACATACGAAACTAACGTATATACGGTATATCTGTAAAGTAAACTACTAACGAATCTTATACGAAAGTAACGATAACGAATGTAACGAAACATACGAAAGTAACGATAACGAATGTAACGAAACATACGAAAGTAACGATAACGAAATCTAACGTATATACGGTAAAGTACACTAAAGCGTTCAAATCTTTCCTTATACGGAAGTAACGAAAGTAACGAATACTTAGTAACGAATACTCCATCATAAAGTAACGAATACATACGGGTAACAAACTTTTCGTTACTTTTACAGGCCTAGACGAAACGCCCGATCGAACGAAAATATCGCTGCTGTCCGTGAGAGTGTGCGCGAGAACCCGAGGCAGTCCATTTTTTGTCGTGCACAGGAACTTGGCATTTCGGAGACATCAACTCGCAGAATTTTGCATCTGGATTTGGGTCTGCACCCGTACAAAATGCAATTGACCCAGGAGCTCAAGATAAACGACCACAGACAGCGTCGGGCGTTCGCTGACTGGGCTCTGGAGCAGTTGGAAGCAGACCCCCATTTTGGCCGAAAAATCATCTTCAGCGACGAGGCTCATTTCTGGATGAACGGGTATATGAACAAGCAAAATTGCCGAATTTGGAGTGAGAACAACCCACACGAGGTCCACCAAGTGGCAATGCATCCCCAGAAAGTCACTGTTTGGTGTGGATTTTGGGCCGGCGGCATTATCGGTCCGTACTTTTTCGAGAACGAAGCTGGGGCGGCCATAACCGTCAATGGGGAGCGCTACAGGTCGATGATAACCAACTTCTTTTGGCCTAAACTGGATGATATGGACACGGACGACATGTGGTTCCAGCAGGACGGCGCCACGTGCCACACAGCCCATGCCACAATGGACATTCTGCACGAGCGATTTCCGGACATGGTCATCTCGCGCGGAGGCGATATCAACTGGCCACCGAGATCGTGCGATTTAACGCCTTTAGACTTTTTTCTCTGGGGTTATCTCAAGTCGCTGGTCTACGCCAACAAGCCTCTAAACACCGATGACCTCAAAGTCAACATACGCAACGCCATCGCTCAAATTGAGGCCGATATGTGCTCCAGAGTCATCGAAAATTGGACCTCCCGGATCCGGGCTACCAAACGGAGCCGCGGTGGTCATTTGAACGATGTTATCTTCCATACTTAATGGGGTCGAATACCCTTTCGAATGAAAAATAAATTTCGTTTTCGCTTATATATATATATATATATATATATATATATATATATATATATATATATATATATATATATATATATATATATATATATATATATATATATATATATATATATCTAATATATAAAATTCTCGTGTCACGGTGTTAGAAGTTAAACTCCTCCAAAATGGCTCAACCGATTCTCATGAAATTTTGTGCGCATATCGAGTAGGTCTTAGAATCGGCTAACATCTATTTTTCATTCCCCTAAATGTTAAGGGTGGTCCACCCCTTAATTTAATTTTTTTATTTTTCAGACAAATATTTCGGTTGTATTTTTTTTATGATACATCATTCAAAAATACATGCAACCCTAAATTTTCATTCCTCTACGACCAACCCCTATTTTTTACTTGCTTCAATTTTTTTGATAAGATTTTTATTTTCATTTTGTCATGACTTAAAATAAAAAAATTCATATTCCTCTCAATTTTTTACCCTTCTACGATCAACCCCTATTTTTCCATCGCAATTTTCATTTTTTTAAAATTCTATCCACAGATCCGCTATAGGGTTGCAAGATGGCAATCGAAAATAACAATAGTCAGTCTGAGAATAGGTCCTTATATATTTTTCATACACCTAAGTGATTAGGGTGGTCCACCCCAAACATTTTTATGAATTTTTTGAAAAAAAATTTTTATTTCAATTTTTTTATGATGTTGCATTAAATTAACTACAAACAAATCTAAATTTTCACCCTTCTATCAACAACCCATATTCTTTAATACCCCTTTCAATAATTTAAAGAACGTTTGCCGGGTCAGATAGATTGATAGATATAATGATAAATAGATAGTTACATAGATAGATAGATAGATAGATAGATAGATAGAAAGATAGATAAATAAAATTAATTTATATGGCAGAACAACGTTTGCCGGGTCAGCTAGTATATAGTAAATATATATATATATATATATATATATATATATATATATATATTATATAATATATATATATATATATATATATATTATATATAATATATATATATATATATATATATATATATATATATTTAATATATATATATATATAATGTATATATATATATATATATATATATATATATATATATATATAATATATATATAGTGTATATATATATATATATTTATATATATATATATATATATATATATATATTATATATATATATATATATTATATATATATATAATATATATATATATATATATATATATATATATATATATATATATATATATATTTAAAGGCATTTCAAATCGCTGTAAATTCTGTTCAAAAGGAGCTATTGAGCTATTGGGGTTCTATAAGGTCTTAAATCGAAGGTTTTATTCTCAGCTATTCAACGGATTAATTCATAGATAATTGAATCGTTAATGCGACGTAACCAAAAGACAATGTAGACTACCTTTTCTTATTTTTCACTATATTTTCAGGTACACAAACGCGTACAAACGTTGTAAAATTCTCGATGTAAAATTTTCCGGGGGTTCAAATCTTTGCTTAGATTCGCTGTAGACTTAGACTAAAAATATTCTTGGAAGTTCTCAAAAAATGGCGAAAAAATTACTGTAAATTTTTTTACTACCCGTTTGCGTTCTAAAATTGTTTGTGTTTTTTGGTCGTTTTGAGATTTCAACTTTATTGATGATGTAGTAAAAATGAGGTTATCCTCATTTTTACTAACTTTTTCTCACACTGGGATCGTGATCAGCAGAAATTTTACATTGGAAATAATGTTTATAATTTTTTTAAGCCAATGGAACTTAATATATCAAAAATAAGCAACTAGGTAGAAAAAACGTCGAAATGATCGAAATTTTACGAGTCTAAAAATTGTGAGCCAATTCGCAAGACATTGATTGCAATCGATTTTACTATTGACAAGGAAACCCAACAGATAAATAATTTCATTAAAAGTACGGAAGAATTATTTATATAATTTGAATATAAATTGATATATTCAATTTAGTTTCAATGTAAATGGCTTCTGTAAGAAATGAAAATATAAGTTAGTTTTAATTTGTAGTCATTTAACTATATTTTTCTACGATTCAGCATTTTGTGATACCTACCTAGCGAGCTGTCACACACTCTCTTTTAGCTAAGCATCTTCAGCTTAGATAACAGTTAAAGCTCTTCTCTCCCACCAGTTTATCGATTTAAAATGACCTATTTATGGTTTTAATCACATAACATTCGATTGGTTGTTGCGGGTAATTACCTGCATATAATTTCCATTTTAATTTGTGAGAATCACTTCATAATTTTACAGGTATTGAACAAGCTCCTCCACTTTTTTTTCATCCATACAATCAGTTTTAAAAGATTTTATTTTATTTTATTGTGCCTGCTGTTTGATACGATATACTGAAAGAAACGTTTCAACTAATTTTATTTTCCACTTCTTTATAATATTTCAATGTTTTAATGTTTCTTAAAATCAAGGAAATTTATTTCAAATCATCTTCATATATTCTCACATTTTGGAAGAAGAATGCAACTAAATAAAACTATTCGTTCAACCAACGAAACTGTACAAATTATCACTGATTGATTCATTAATAGTAATTCCATAGATGCTTTCATATTTCGATCTCCCTTGTAAAGACACATTGGTATTCTTCATTCTGCCGTTTTAATTATCCGACCGCACATGCTTCGCTTTAATCAGAAAACCCATTAATTAAAACTTGTCAATTGCCTGAAGCTTAATCCGTACCAATGTTTTTAATTATACGTCGGATGCCACTACGGTTGAATCTGGCCTCTTCTCTCTATAATTACGTCTTTTAATCGAATTTTTATAGGTAAATCAGAGCCAAGGGTTATTTCACCACTTCATCCCTTGACAAAATTCACTGATGATTTGGAAGATTATAGAAAAAGAGCTATAAATAATTATAAACTATAACAATTAGGCTTGAAATTGCCAATAAAATCAACATTATTTTGAATTTGCAACTCATGCATAAATCGTAGGACTTTTTTCAAATATCACATTTTAATATTAGTGAATTCCTCTTTTATGTACTATACTTGCTAAGTGAATTATGGAACATCAAAAAGTAGATATTAACTTAATGATATTTACTTCAAAATTATAGAAACTGGAAACGAAACTTTGTGAAACGTGAGTGGAGCTCGAAAATGTCGCAAAGTAGAAATGGTGTAACTCAAAAATGTCAGGGGGACGAAAAATGAACCCTTTTTATGGAAACCTCTAGGAAGTTTAAGGACAGGCAGATTCTATGGCATTTTTTCATGATGGAATATTTTTATTCAGTGATTTTGTATTCTGAAATTGTAATTGAAAAACGGTTGAGTATCGTGAAAATGCAGTATTTTAATTCATTTGTATACAAATTTAACACTTCACTTTGTTTTTTACATTGACGAGCTTAAAGTGAGAAAAAAACTGGGAATTTTACTCGATGAAAGAAACTAAAAATACATTACATTCTGAAACATTTGTCATTCAAAATACGAAGGTTATGTAACTACCAATGAACTAGTTGCCGTGCCACGCGCGAATGAAATTTTCAATACAAAATGCGGAATGCGCCATACCAGTTACTAGACCACGCGTTTTACACAAAGCACCATTTATATATATATATATATATATATATATATATATATATATATATATATATATATATATATATAAAGTTATCTGTTTAATCGACTTATTAATTGTATTATGGAATTCTGACAGTAAATTTATTGTTGCAATTTTCAATAAGTAGACTACATATATATATATATATATATATATATATATATATATATATATATATATATATATATATATATATATTATATATTTTTTTTATTGAATATTAAAAATATATTTATACTGACAGATTTATATTATAATATAAATAACTATATAAAACATATATATATATATATATATATATATATATATATATATATATATATATATATATATATATATATATATATATATATAAATGGTGCTTTGTGTAAAACGCGTGGTCTAGTAACTGGTATGGCGCATTCCGCATTTTGTATTGAAAATTTCATTCGGGCGTGGCACGGCAACTAGTTCATTGGTAGTTACATAACCTTCGTATTTTGAATGACAAATGTTTCAGAATGTAATGTATTTTTAGTTTCTTTCATCGAGTAAAATTCCCAGTTTTTTTCTCACTTTAAGCTCGTCAATGTAAAAAACAAAGTGAAGTGTTAAATTTGTATACAAATGAATTAAAATACTGCATTTTCACGATACTCAACCGTTTTTCAATTACAATTTCAGAATACAAAATCACTGAATAAAAATATTCCATCATGAAAAAATGCCATAGAATCTGCCTGTCCTTAAACTTCCTAGAGGTTTCCATAAAAAGGGTTCATTTTTCGTCCCCCTGACATTTTTGAGTTACACCATTTCTACTTTGCGACATTTTCGAGCTCCACTCACGTTTCACAAAGTTTCGTTTCCAGTTTCTATAATTTTGAAGTAAATATCATTAAGTTAATATCTACTTTTTGATGTTCATAATTCACTTAGCAAGTATAGTACATAAAAGAGGAATTCACTAATATTAAAATGTGATATTTGAAAAAAGTCCTACGATTTATGCATGAGTTGCAAATTCAAAATAATGTTGATTTTATTGGCAATTTCAAGCCTAATTGTTATAGTTTATAATTATTTATAGCTCTTTTTCTATAATCTTCCAAATCATCAGTGAATTTTGTCAAGGGATGAAGTGGTGAAATAACCCTTGGCTCTGATTTACCTATAAAAATTCGATTAAAAGACGTAATTATAGAGAGAAGAGGCCAGATTCAACCGTAGTGGCATCCGACGTATAATTAAAAACATTGGTACGGATTAAGCTTCAGGCAATTGACAAGTTTTAATTAATGGGTTTTCTGATTAAAGCGAAGCATGTGCGGTCGGATAATTAAAACGGCAGAATGAAGAATACCAATGTGTCTTTACAAGGGAGATCGAAATATGAAAGCATCTATGGAATTACTATTAATGAATCAATCAGTGATAATTTGTACAGTTTCGTTGGTTGAACGAATAGTTTTATTTAGTTGCATTCTTCTTCCAAAATGAGAGAATATATGAAGATGATTTAAAATAAATTTCCTTGATTTTAAGAAACATTAAAACATTGAAATATTATAAAGAAGTGGAAAATAAAATTAGTTGAAACGTTTCTTTCAGTATATCGTATCAAACAGCAGGCACAATAAAATAAAATAAAATCTTTTAAAACTGATTGTATGGATGAAAAAAAAGTGGAGGAGCTTGTTCAATACCTGTAAAATTATGAAGTGATTCCCACAAATTAAAATGGAAATTATATGCAGGTAATTACCCGCAACAACCAATCGAATGTTATGTGATTAAAACCATAAATAGGTCATTTTAAATCGATAAACTGGTGGGAGAGAAGAGCTTTAACTGTTATCTAAGCTTGCAATTTTCAATAAGTAGACTACATAATATATATATATTTATATATATATATATATATATATATATATATATATATATATATATATATATATATATATATATACAGGGTCACTCAGGGTGGATGGTAGGTTAGACGTTTACGGAGAACGAGACATGAGATTATTCTGAAAATTTGGTTTCATGGATAATTGATTTTGCTCTATCGATCTAAAATAATAGTGGCGCTGCGGCGTTGCCGCTTATACTAAAAAGTAGCATAGTGGTCCATGGCAATTAGGACACCCTGTATATACCATGTTACAATTAGGGCACGGAAGCCTATATACTAAATTTTACTGTTTCTTAATACGCTGCAAATATCTTTCACCACAAAACCATGAAAGTAATAATAGAGGTATACTATGAGTTTACCCAAAAACATTTTCGATTCTATGGATTTTTATTATAGCAAAAAATTGCAATTATTGTATCATTATAAGTTTTTCATCAGTAATAATTTCTTCAACTGTTAAAACGCGAAATAGTCTGGAACCAATATCTGATATAATTTTCATAGGGGTAAACATAAGTTTTTTCCTTAACTCTTCGATTCTATGTGGAAACATAGTTGTAGCCCAAAATGACAATGAGTGAATAATTGTGTTTCTTTCATCAAAAATAATTCGGAAGGAAACATTATTTCAATGATAGTGTTACGATAAAAGTGTTAAATAGACACATGTTTGATAAAATTATTAATTGAGCGAAACAACTCTTGATAATTTAGATTCATAATATGAATTTAGTTTTATATGGGATAATAGAATAACTGTCTCTTTCATGAAATTTGAAATTAGTTTTTTTTATGAAAGAGCATAAAGTTCTAACCGATCAAACATACCAGATAAAGTCAAACCATCATCATTTTTTCTAAAACCAACGAGTAAAGGTAAACCCATTTTGTTTGTTAAGTGATTCAATCAATTCTCGATTCTCTACTGTTTGAACAACTTCAGGTTGGCTGGCTGAATTAATGAACTCACAGTTTTATCAATATTGTTCAAAACGAACAAGGTTTATTTACTATACAGTTGAAAGTAGAAAAGTTACTTGTTGGTTGTATATTTTACGTCTTGAGCCTTGATAATGAAATATCGATTGAGATACTTTATTTTGTATATAGGAGGTTGAAAAACAAAATTAACTTGCAGAGCAAAGAAAAGATTTCGAAGTGCTGACTTTTTATTAAATTGAGAATTCATTAAAATATGAAATTCGATTGAAAATCTTCCATGCATTATTATAATATATGAGGAATATATCCTGCCAAGGACTGTTTGTTATGTAGGAAAACTTGTTTACATAAAATCGCAGATATTGAAACAAAGATCTGGAACAAACCGAGAGCTCAATAACAATAACTGAATAATTTACTGAAGTTATGAATTGATAGAAAATAAAACTTTTTTTCATCTGGTATTCTTAAACATGCGTTAGTGGCGTAATGCAAGTTCCATATTATCAGAAAATCTTCCAGTAAATGTCTAGTAAAAATAAAATTGAAGGTGTAATATGGGGAATTCAGAATTATCCAAATAGAGCAATATAAATTTGAAAAAATTGACATAAAAAACTACTAATTCTAAGAAGAAATCTTTGTTCATCCAATGTAACATTGCAGAATTTATTCGAAACACAGTGAGTTTCTCTACCATACATAGGGCGACGACTTCGATCTTTGAATTTGAACTTTTCTCGCCATCTTGTCCTTTAGGTGCAAACTCCATACTTTTCTGTAGCTATCACTCACCTGAAACAAGAAATATATGATTGTTGAAAGAAATACTTCATAGTATGTGGAATAAATATAACTTTATAAACTATTCCTATACTCTGTTCCGAAAGTACTAAACGACAGCAATAAAAAATAAAAAAATAACTCAACTAAATAGTATAATATTCAGTTGATTTATTTGTAGCATTATTCGATAATTTAACAATAAACGCCATTTTTCTGTAGGCAAATAACTAAGAGAATATTTTTGGGGTCTCCGTTAAAAAATATTTTATCGCCTATGATCATCAAAACTCAAAATTACTTGAAAAAATGTCTCAGAAAACGACTGCCTTAATATTCACCACCATTGTAGCGAAATTTTATAAAAAAATTAATATAGATCGATGACGAAAAATTTTCTAGTGTGTTCTAAACGTTAAAAAAAATATCTTCAGGGATTTATTGAATCTTTCCCGGGGATTAAGGATCTAAAATTTCTTTCATTCGTTATTATCTTGACTAGAATTGAATATTATCGAAATTTACACACCTTTTTTAATTTTCCTTTCCGTGTTTTCAAAATATAGTTTGCGATACATATAAATATATTTTCTGTTAGATTGAGTAGGATAAGGCTGTTGAAATGAATACGGAATATGGAAAAATTCTAAATTTATAAACTATATGTTTACATAATAACACTTTGTTTGGAATTACACTGAATGACAGTTTTGAAAAATAAAGAACAATTTACCTAAATAGTGAATTATTAACGTTTTTGGGGTTGCATTATTCGAAAACTCAACAGTGAATATCATTTTTCTGTATATTATTAACTTCGGAATACTAGCATCAAAGTTAACAGTTCCTCTAATTTACCCTGGAAACACAAATAAGTAGCTTGTAATATGTGAAAATACACATTTTCTTGAAGAAAGGTTTATACTACACGAGAAAAAATAGCACACGAACATGATGAAAAAAATGATTGGAAAGAGAAACCACAAAATAGTCATTGCACAAGTATATCCATTAGATAAAATTTAAAAATAAAATATAAATGTGCGGAAAATCTTCCAGAAGACAAGAATAATGTTTTTCAATTAAGTTTTTGATATATCAGTAGAAAGAGGATATGAAGAATAGTACATCAAATAGACAAATTCAATGGAAAAAGACTATATTAATTGAGCTAAATATTGGATTAGAATTAAAAATTCGGTTTAGAAACCTACAAGTATGGTTAGTTTAGAACTAAATAATTTAGAGAAATTTAAATAATAACCAGAATGGAGGAAAAAGTACATCCCTACTGAACCTTCAACTAATGCGTTATGTTTAATAGAATCTGAACTTCTCAAAAGAAAGAATGCTATTGCTCAAACAATTCATATCGACATATTTAAGACCTATTTGGAAAAATTTTCTGAAAGTGACATTCGTAAACAAATACGAGATAAATGTCCGTAGATTGAGAGCCTACCTATATGAAATAATGATAAACGGAGTTTCCTACTAGTGAAACAAGTAAATATATATTTTCATACAAAAACCAAACGGATACTCTCGATTATCTACAGAAGCTTCAAACTATAAGACATCAATTTGCATATATTATATACCCTCATATATTTGTACCTATAACAGTTAACATTTAGGTACTTCGATGGCATCAAGAGAGAACAAATAGGGAAAGCTGCAGAATCCTGAAAGCAATTGGAGGTCACAAATTAACAGATATAATAAGATGACGTTATTATCAATGAGTGTTGCTCTTTCGTAATTACATATACACATATTCAAATTCATATGGTAAAGACCAGGAGCCTAACATCAGTTGAGAATCTAAAATTTCCTGTAAGCTGTTTCTCATTTGATTGTTGTTCTACAAAGGGTGTAGGAGTGTGGGAAAATGTATGTTGGCAGCCGGAAATATGATGCTGTCAGGCAGCTTGAGAGTTGCAAACTTGCACAGAGACGCGCTATCGAATTAAGCTGTAACTCAGCAACACTGAGTACTGAGTAGGAAGATGAAATATTCTCAAATTATTCAGATTTTAGTCACCAAATAATCTACACATGTTACAATTGTTACATTGATCGAATTAAAGTTGAGAATTCCTAGAAGACCACTTAATGTGGTCGCTTAAAAATCATCGATCAATGGAGCTACTCGACAAGAATCAATGATAAGAAGTTCAGATTGATCTAGAATTGTTAAGAATCTAGTTTCCTACAACTATATCTATATTAGATCTGTCGAAAATATCAATTTTAGTAGTAATAGAATAGGTCAAAGCGCGCAATTTCGATTTGTGGACTAGAAGCTAAAAGCAGTTATGCAAAATTTACTGAACGCGATGGTATAGGATAAGGAAATAGTCGGTCATAGTGAGCTGAAATAGGTATCAGATTGTTCAAATTTAGTCTTTTTTACTTTATATATTTAAATGAAAAATAAATATTGTGTAAAAACACTGGTCTGAAAACCATCACAAACTGAAAAAACTTTTATTCGACTAGTTTCGCCTTTTACAGCATTATCAGTCAAAAGTCAAAAGTTTGTGGTTTTTTGACAAGTGTTTTTACTTATTATATATTTTTATTATTTATTTTTCATTTATTTATAAAACTTACTATTTCCTTGGAAAAATAGTGACTGTTTTAGGAAAGTGTTATATGAAAAAGAAAAAGGCCAATCTGAGCTCAGTACAGCTGATTCTTGCAGAAAGGAGGCAATTTTATAACGTAAAATGGGGATTTTGAAGCATTGTTGACCGGTTTGCTAGCAATTTCCAACTTTGACTACGTTTTACGGAAAAACGATAAAATATGTCAAAAATGTTGTATGCTTAAAGTATCAGTGAACCTAAATTTGAAAAATTGCAGACAAATTCTAGCTTCCGATACTTAATTTTGTGGCGGAGTTACGGCCGATCTCCAGAGCGTAACTTTACCACCTTTCTCTCGCCTGACTGCAACATATTCCAGGCTGGTAAAATGCATTTTGCCACACTCGTACACTCCCTGGACAACACTAATTAAAAGAGAAACCGCGTTAAGGAAATTTAGCATGTTCAAATTCTGTTAGCCCTTGGTATTCTCGTAATTCCTAGGAATATACACATGTTAGAAACCGTTGATAAGAAAATAGGTGTGGATTCCCTTCAACTCCAAGAATACAATTGAAATACTTCCACAAGAAGCCTTATAATTTTAATCGTGATTGAGTAAGGTTAACAATCAGAAATAACTCATTTTAGTTTTCAAATCAGATCGTTTTCATTTCAGAAAATGGAAAACAGTATTTAATAGTACTGTTATTTCTTACAGAACGAATTTTTTAAAAAATTGATTGTTGTCATATTTAGCTTGAAGAACACTATGACTTCACTTATACATTCACTGTTGAATGATCCATATATGGGTCATGCCTTATGTGCTCTGTGCTGTGTCCCATATTTGGTTCACGTTTGTGCTTAATTTCATATTTTTTGAGAGATTTTGAGAAGAGATGATGGCCCATGTAAATGTCATGTACAAGGAAAAATGTAGTATAGACGGCAATTACCGAAAATATAAGTTTCAATCACATTTGGAGCATGGACTTGAATAGCATTAACTATTAAGGGATTTTATAAATAATGCCCTCATCGTAAATTAAATTTATTTGGAATGAATTCATTTTATTGATAAGCTTGCGAAATAATAAAATCCGCAGAGCAGTATTGTCTTGTTTTATTTTGCTGCATTTTTTTGCAATGAAGCCTTGGAATTTTATCCTCATGTAACAACACCCATGTCATCGTTTTCGTGAATGTGTACTGTCATAATTTTACATGTCTTCCCTTTTGGAAGAATGCATGATGCATAAATGCAAGAATAATGAATCAAACGTGACTCATGGTACTCAGTGCTTGTAGATCTATGACCCAATTTTGAGGCATCAGTTTTTATTTTATGGATGGATGCTGCGCCTGGCTGATGAGTTAACATATAAGTAAATAGCGAACGTATTAATCTAAATAATAGAATTAGACTCATTTTATGAATTGAAACTAAATTGAAAATTGTTTCATATCCTCTCGTACCTAAACCCAACGGTAGGGTTAGTCCAAAATGTATATTTTGTTGACAGAAATAGTGCGTGAGCAGTACGAAAACCAATTTAACATCGGAGAAAACTCCTTTATTCGAAATATGTTATAAAAAAAAGCATTACTTATTTACAAGACAAATATTCTAACTATATATCGAAAACAGTACCATATATCAAGTTCTAGAAATCGATACAAACGTGATGAATCATGAATTCCATCTAATTAGTGAAGTTTGAAGAACTGATTTATAGCCAGACTCTTCCATTGTGAAAGTTGTGTGTGTTCGATACAGATAAAAATAGCAAACAAGCAGGGCATGCCCTTTTGATTAATTACATTGAATCTTCTTGAGAGATTGTATGGAAAAAAAAGGAAATTCTTAATTCTATGACATACTGAGATTTTATTATTATATATATATATATATATATATATATATATATATATATATATATATATATATATATATATATATATATATATATATATATATAATATATATATATATATATATATATATATATATATATATATATATATATATATATATATATATATATGTTATATACATATTTTATGTAGGTACTTTTTGTCAGAGCAGAATATTTTTTTAATTGCTCATTTTAGTCATATTGAGCTTTTCTAACGGAAAGATAAAATTTATTGAAACTTGCTAACGTGTCGTCATGAATTTCGTCACTTTTCAAAAACAGTTAGTAAAATTGTTATGGCGTTCAAGCTCTGAAAGTTTTCAAATGTCAGAATAATTTTGATCCTTGAACTCTCTTGAAAAAGTTAAAAATGTAGGGACGCAAGAGAAATAATATATACAGGGCGAATCATTGGGAAATGCACATACAGTAAGTATAGATGAGACACACCGAGCTGATTCTGAATAACTTATAAATCATGGGTCCATCGTTCTTTATAGCAGAAACACAGACTGATTTACTGAATTTGCTCATTTTTTCAATAAACCATAACATAAGTACAGTATCGAAAGAATATATCAATATTTTAAAATTTTATATACATATTCCGAAAGAACACGTAGAACTGAATGAGACAGATTGTATTTGGTACTTATTGACTAAAGTCAAATCTAAATGCTTCCGTTTCAACGAAATAATCAGGTATTTCATATGATCATAATTTCCGGATCCTAACCTTAATCTAAAACAAGAGGACAGGTTCGTATTTGGGACAAAATATTATATTATCAATGACTAACTTTCAAACAACTTATTTCTGTGAAAGAATGAACATTGCTTCATTTGAAAATTAAATAAGAATGAAATTAAATCTACATGGTCTCTTAACTTCCTGAAGAGAATACGCATATCGAATTTCTGGATGGAGGTTACCAAATGGCAGGACTTTCTTAATATGTTGAGTTACCTTAGAGGGCAGAGTAATTTTACAACTGGAGCACAAAATAAACGTTATGAAACAGGACATATCGACTTGTAGCAAGATATTTTCAATATTGTACAAAATGATACAAAAATCATCCTGTTTATATATATATATATATATATATATATATATATATATATATATATATATATATATAAACAGGGTGATTCATTGGAAAATGCGCATACAGGGGGGGTGGATGGGGACACTGAGATTATAAATAACCTCATGGATATATCGTTCTTCATAGCCAAGATGCAGAGTGATTTATTAAATTTGCCCATTTTTTCAAAGAACCATAACTTATGAACCAGCCTATACTATTTTGTAATAGGTACTTGTTTTATTTCACTGTAGAGTTGATTAACATAATAAATAAAAATATTGTTCCAGGTCCGGCTGTATATATATATATATATATATATATATATATATATATATATATATATATATATATATATATATATATATATATATAAAGTTATCTGTTTAATCGACTTATTAATTGTATTATGGAATTCTGACAGTAAATTTATTGTTGCAATTTTCAATAAGTAGACTACATAATATATATATATATATATATATATATATATATATATATATATATATATATATATATATATATATATATATATATATATATATATATATATATATATATACAGGGTCACTCACGGTGGATGGTAGGTTAGACGTTTACGGAGAACGAGACATGAGATTATTCTGAAAATTTGGTTTCATGGATAATTGATTTTGCTCTATCGATCTAAAGTAATAGTGGCGCTGCGGCGTTGCCGCTTATACTAAAAAGTAGCAGCAACTGTGAAATTTCACATGAGACACCCTATATATTATTCCATTTTTTGCTTCTCTATCATTTTCCAATTGTTTTTGTATGATACTTGCCTATACCTATTTCCAGAGGTTTTCGAGAAATTAAATGATTTCCTTATTTTTTTCTGCAAAACATAGCTTCAATTAAATGTTCAGTACTAAGGTATTCAGATTCGTAGGACGCTGAAATTTTAGTTGTAGTTTACCAATTTCCGACGTATTAGGAATATTTCAAGGACTTTGTTCTCCATTATACAGGGTCCTCCAAAATTTGCGATTTTAACGATGAATACAAAAATAGTAAAAAGTGCATTTTTTCAAATGTAATACCCTGTATATTATTAAATATATCGAAAGAAAATTGAAATCTCTTTCAAATGATATATCATGTTCTTATACCTAAATAAAAAGGTAAATAAAAGCAAGTTTATATAAAAATAAGATTATTTAGCCATATTTTGTATTAGGTAGCTATGAAATTTCAAGAAAGATGTCATTATGCAAATTTGACAATTAGTCCATCAACAATAAATCGTTCGCGCGTTCATTAACGAAAATTTGATTTGAAAACAATCAAAATGGAAGGCAATAACTATTCTCATGAAGTTTTGATGAAGTTATTTATTGTACATGGTCAATGTGACCAAATAATAGCAAAAACATGCAGAAGATTCAATGAAATGTATCCCTGTTTACAACCAACGAACGAGAGAAAATTTGTACGTTTACAAAATAATTTTATCACTTATGGGTCAATACTGAAAGCGAAACGAAATTTACTAAACTAATAAAAAAAAAAGCTTTACGTAAAACAACAAATAACAAAACGGTATAACGGGAATAAACCATGTTAATACCATGACATAAGTATTTAAGTTAAGAAAACGATCATAATAAGTGTTCAAAATGACTGCCGTTGGTTTCCAAACATTTCAAAATTCGGATACTTGTTGAATGATTTGTGGCCCTCCTTATCTCATTGGCATTTAGCTCCTCGATGGAATTGATCACTCGTTGGCGCAGGTCTTGTTTACTGGCTATTGGTGTAATGTAAACTTTTCAAAGTACCCCACAAGTAAAAATCAATTGGCGTTAGGTCGGGTGATCTCGCAGGCCAATTCCATGGTCCTAAACGTCTAAACCAGCGATCATCGAACATTTGGAACAACTCAGTTGTTACTTCCCCAGTGCAATTAGCTGGTGCCCCATCCAGATAAAATTATTTTGTAAACGTATAAATTTTCTCTCGTTTATTGGTTGTCAATAGGTATACATTTCATTGGATTTTCTGCATGTTCTTGATATTATTTGGTCACATTGACCATGTACAATAAATAACTTCATCGAAACTTCATGAGAATAGTTATTGCCTTCCATTTTGATTGTTTTCAAATCAAATTTCCGTTAATGAACGCGCGAACGTTTTATTGTTGATGGACTAATTGTCAAAATTTCATAATGACATCTTTCTTGACATTTCATAGCTACCTAATACAAAATATGGCTAAATAATCCGATATTTATAGAAACTTGCTTTTATTTCGGAAATCTGACATTTTAGGTATAGGAACATAATATATCATTTGAAAGTGATTTCAATTTTCTTTCGAGATATTCAATAATATACAGGGTATTACATTTGAAAAAATGCACTTTTTACTATTTTTGTATTTATCGTTAAAATCGCAAATTTTGAAGGACCCTGTATAATGGAGAACAAAGTCCTTAAAAAATTCCTAATACGTCGGAACTTGGTAAACTACACCAAAAATTTCAGCGTCTTACGAATTTGAATACCTTAGTACTGAACATTTAATTGAAGCTATGTTTTGCACAAAAAAATAAGCAAATCATTTAATTTCTCGAAAACCTCTGGAAATAGGTATAGGGAAGTATTATACAAAAACAATTGGAAAATGGTAGAGGAGCAAAAAATGGAATAATATATAGGGTGTCTCATTTGAAATTTCACAGTTGCTGCTACTTTTTAGTATAAGCGGCAACGCCGCAGCGCCACTATTATTTAGATCGATAGAGCAAAATCAATTATCCATGAAACCAAATTTTCAGAATGATCTCATGTCCCGTTCTCCGTAAACGTCTAACCTACCATCCACCGTGAGTGACCCTGTATATATATATATATATATATATATATATATATATATATATGTAGTCTTCTTATTGAAAATTGCAACACAAAATTTACTGTCAGAATTGGAATGGCTTCGGCATTTGGAAATAACTCATATCCATTGAATCAGAACATAGGACGAAAATATGCTGAATATATGTTCCAGAGTTATTGCTTGTCGAGATTATAAATGATCAGTAATATAGTCTGAGAATAGACTATCAAATTTATTCGTCTTTTTCCCGATTGAGTCTTTTGCTCGACATTGTTATTCAGTTCAAGACAAATGGATGCAGTAGTTAACTTGGATTGCTATCATCAGTTTTCGCAAAAAAAATCGTTCTGAAGAATCCAAAAGACGCTTTCGATAGCGCTATAATTTCCGTCATAAATTTGATCATATATTTCTCAAATATTAGAATTCGAAATCTTTCAAATCTTGCATTCAATTCTGCATTAACTTTTTCGTATTGGAGAGTCAATATCTTATCGCAAACGAATTGAAGGTCCAAATATATCAAAGAAAATTACTGTAATTATTCGTCGAAATTTGACACTCGGAAGGAATAATGAATGAACATTAAAATTAATAGAAAAATAAAAGTATTTGATTATTGTCGATATACAACTAGTTTTATGTAACGCTTCTGAATATTTCGTTTCAATTTTAGGGTGATATCGATTATTTATTCGTATAAGCAATAATCTCTAAATTTATCAAATAACTAAGACTGAAACTTGACCACTCCAATCAATATTGCAGCGGAACCAGATTTGAATCTGAAGAAGTCTAATTCTTTGTTTGAAATAATGTATTATTCGAAGGCCGAGGCATCACTTAATGAGATACACAGTCAAACAATGCAGTAGACGATCATGTGAGGTGGCCACGCTTCAATAAAAAAAAAGACGTCGAGTGGTCCATATGACTGAAAGAGCAAAGAATAGCAAACACGGTAGCCATTTCTGAAAGTAAGTTTCATCGCATATTGGCGAACGTAGATGAGCGATACGTCCCCTACCGGTGTCGAATATTACTAACGTATGTGCCATAGATTGCTTTGTTTAAGTACATCTGTTTATGTGTATTTTATATGAGAAGTTAATTGTGTTTAATTTTGTTTGGGATCGTTTACAAACGTTCAGAAAAGATGAATCACTATTGCTGTGTATCCTATTGTTCATCTTGGGCAAAAAAAACCCGAATATAGTTTACATACCTTTCCGAAAGCTGGACAATTCAAGGTTGTATTCCAAACAAAGTTGGGAAACAAGGAAATTATCGACAGAAGAAAGGTGTGGATTCATAACTTGAAGATTGAAAAAAATGTCTGCACATAAGAGAGTTGTTCTTTACAGTTTACTGAGAATGATTATTTTACCTGCAATAAGTTTGTGGTTTTTTACATATAGAATTATACCAACTGATGATGTGCAATTTTCAGCTAACCGAAAACGTAGGGATTTTGAAGTTCCAACAAAAAATCTTCCACTTTTATCGGAATCTGAACCTGGGCCATCATCCAGAGATTCTAGATAATTGTATTTTCTCTCATGTAACAACCAGAGATACTATTAAAATAGTAATAATAAATAATGTTTATTTGCACAACCAAAATAACAGTTTATCATAACATCAAGAATATGAAATAAAACTTGACTCTATAGCTAGGTAAAAACTAAAATATTCCATTATATAACCTGGAAAACAGAGATTCTATAAAAAAAACCAGACTCTCAGAAGTCCACCGTACTTTTAGGTGAGCTGTTATATGTCAGGAAAATTAAAAAAATATAATAACTCATTCCATTCAAACCATTCAAGAAGAGTATTCATGTTAATTCTTCTTTTATTTCATGTTGTTTCTTGCAGTTTTGCTGGTAAGAACTTCATTTTGTCCATTATACTCGAAACCTCTTCAGTTATGCTCATCTTGAGTGGCGCCATATTGGTCATATTGGTCCGTTGGAAAACACTAAAATAATTCAGAATAATAGAGAAATCAATGATTTCGCAGAATTGTTCAAATTGCTGTAATTCGTATTTATGAATTCGTATATAGTTTGAAAGATTCCTTCAACGAGAATGGACAAGGCATCTTTGGGCTAAAGTGACCGAGAGTTTGCAGCCACATGGCAATTAGAGACCCTACTGTAAGTGCAGTCAGCATCATAGTTTTTGCTAAATTACATTCATGATTAGAACATAAGAGGATTCAAATAATAAAACGAAAAGATCTGTCAACATCAATCAGAATTAAACAAGTATCTATTTCAGAAAAATTGTTGTAAAAGAATTCCCTATCAAATGCTTCACATATTGTTGATTGATATTCCGCTGAACTCTGGATGAAATATTTTTAACAGGTTTTCACTTTGAAAACCTACTTATTAAAATGGGTGCGATTTGCACTATAAAGGGCGCAATATTCAAGCAATAGGGTTGAGAGTTTGTAAATAGGTAGTTTCGTATGATATCTTGAATGGGATTGTTTTTGGTTCAAATTGGTTGGGGGAGGACCACTCTGGTGGGAAAATGAATCTTGTTTACAGGATAAATGGCGCAATTTTGTAGCAATAGGGTTGAGAGTTAGTAGGTAGGTAGTTTGGTATGATATCTTGGATGGGATTGTTTTTGGTTCGAAATGGTTAGAGGGTTGACCACGTTGGGGGGGCAATAAATCTTTTTTACAAGATAAATGGCACAATTTTGTAGCAATAGGGTTGACAATTTGTAAATAGGTAGTTTCGTATGATATCTTCGGTGGGATTGTTTTTGGTTCGAATCTTGTTTACACGATAAAAGGCGCAATTGTGAAGCAATACGGTTGAAAATTTGTGAATAGGTAGTTTCGTTTGATATCTTGAATGGAATTGGTTAAGGTTTGAATTGAATGGAGAGTTGACCCCCCGGGGGAGGAAATAAATCTTGTTTACACGATTAATCTCGCAATTTTGGAGTAATAGGGTTGAAAATTTGTAAATAGGTATTTTCGAAATAAATCTTGGATGGGATTGGTTTTCGATCAAATTGGTTGGGGGATGACCCCCTGGGGAAAGAAATGAATAATGTTTACACGATAAAGGGCGTAATTTTGGAGCAATAGGATTGAAAGTTTGTATCTAGGTAGTTTCGTATGATATCTTGGATGGAATTGGTTTTGGTTCAAATGGGTTTAGGGGTTGATCCCCCAGGGGAGTAAATAAATATTTTTTACACGATAGAAGGCGCAATTTTGAAACCATAGGGTTGAAACTTTGTATGTAGGTAGTTTCGTATAATATCTTGGATTGTATTTATTTCAATATAAAGTGGTTGGGGGGTTGACCAGGGTTGGGCGACGTCGAGAATGTCATGTCGACAATTAATTGTTGACGCGTCAACTATGGTGCCGATGTCGACTTACTAAGTGACGTCGTCAACGTCGACAATGTTGAAAGCAGCTTTAGCACAAAAACCATAGCTACATGGAAGTAAAATATCATTTTAATTAACTTTAAAACAAACATTTAATAAAGTAAAGAGATGAATATTTACAGCTAAGCAGATAAAATAAAATATTTCTTAGTCTTTCATGTCACTGGGAAAATTGAACGCTGAATCAGGATCGACATTTTCTTCAGCAATATCACTCTGTGACATTACTGAGCGATTATTCTCAGTTTGAGAATAATCGCTCAAGTTGCGAGAAGATGAAGGAATTTTGAGTAACTTGAGAGCCAAGCTGCCTAAGCCAAAGACTGGGCACTCCATCTGGGCTATCCACTAAAATACTAAAGGCTTGATCACTTTTTTTTTCGAAAAGAGTTCCAAATATGTCTGAAAAAATATCACTTGTTAATATCACGAAGAGGTTTAAGAAGGACTACCGATTATTACTGATACTATATTTCAACAATTTTAATATATCTCTAATAGATCTACATATAGTTTTAAATACGTATACATTATACGCCATACCTGATCTAGTGTTACCTATATTTATCCCGTTCTTCTATGCCCTTGTTGTCGAGAAGTTTCCACCGCTTGTGACTTCCACAGGATAGACGAAAAGGGACTAAAAATATTCATAGAAATAACAGAGCACAAACCCTTTAAATCTGCGACCGACATTGTTGACATTGTCGACGTTCATTACATAGTCGACGTATTGTCGACGTGTCAAGGTCAACAATAAAAGTCGACGCGTCGACGCCCAACTCTGCGGTTGACCCCCCGGAGAAGGAAATAAATATTGTTCACACAAGGAATAGGATGCAAGTTTCGTTTTTTGGATTTGGAAAAAAATCATAATTGAATGAGTATATTTTTTAAACTGGATACGTTTTGAAAACCTGCTTTTCCAATGCAGCTCGCTGCAATAGAATTTTTTAGTATTTATTCAAAGAGAACACTGGCAAAATTTCTCAATATAATCACAAATTCACTTAACGATTGTTTCGAGTTAGTAGTTCATTATTCAACGTCTTGAAAAAACTTTTGATAATGGGCTAGTAACCCTAAACTAATTTTAAACTAAATTTAATATTACATTTCTGAATTCTGGCAAGTTTTTTAGTCAAATATACATTTTCTTTAAATGAATATTTTACAGTCTACACAAAAAGAACTGAATATAAATTCACAAATTTCAAAGAAGTTTATCGCAATAAAGGATATATGGGCTATTTCTGAAATTGTTTATATTTTCTATTTCGTTTAAACTTTTCACCAAAAAGATAATGAACTTCCCAAATTGAATAAAACTTTCTTACTTCCTCTTCATTTCAGAGTTCACAGCGTGACTAAACACGCTTAATACTAGCGCTATATTCTTGAAATTCCTCTCATAAAATGGATCTAATTAATGATGTTCGCCCTTTTCTTCCAACTTTACATCGCGACAAAGTCGTGCGTCCTGTTTACTAAAGCGCTTCTAGAATTCATTTAAATATGAACAAATTTTCTGCACTATGATACTTATTTACATAACCTCTGATCATTTCTTTGATATTGATATTTATACTGTAATACTGGAATGCGAAAGATCTTAGTCTGATCAACACATTCAGAATTCTTATTTGCATATGATATTCGGATTCTTACAAGCTTATTGAAACCTGAAAGTTGGATAATTATAGATATTAAGGGCTATTTGTTTAGGATGGTTCATATAATTCTTTTATCAAACTTCACGGTGTTACTCATAACAACAGTCTGAACTAATATTATAAAGAGAAAATATCTGATTGTTTGTTTGTTTGTTTACATTGAATAGGCTCCGAAACAACTGAACCGATTTGAAAAATTCTTTCATTGTTGAAAAGCTACACTCTCCCCGGGTGACAAATGCTATATTATATTTTCAAAAGAATTAGGGATCCTTACTAAAACTCCAATAATATAACCCAAGGTGTAACAAAATACCTAAAATATTCTTTTCCTACGAATGTCAATAAAAACCATCATTCTATGTTCAGAAGGAATTGTGCACGGGTATTTTTACAAAGGTGGCGTTAAGCGGCGCCGCGTGTTTTTTTGTTAAACGTCAGATTGACATTTTTTAAAATGTTAAAAAGAAAAATATTATCCCATTTTATGTAACAGCAACATTTGTAGAAAAAGTATAGTGTAAAACTCGCATGGAATGACCATTTCTTACACGTATGATCTGCAGCACTCACCTGCGGCTCGTGCTGCAAAACGTCATACTCGTAAGAAATGCATGTCATTCCATGCTCGTTGTACAATATACTATTTTCGCACCGCGCGAGCTGCGAAAACTATTGATGCTAGAATAAAATAATGTACTACGACAGTGCAGAACATATCATTATTTACAAAGCGTCGTGAAAGCTTATGTCTAACTATTATAGTTATGCCTCAATAAGTATTCTTTTATTTTAAAAATTCAATTCAAATGCCGCCGATAGGAGAGGCTCTTTCTTCGTATCTTTTTATTAAACCTCTTCAAAATAAATCACTTTATATTTAAGACTGCTTCAATATCTTTAAATAACCTTCTGAATTATTCAATTCGGATATTTTATTCGAAAGATATCATGAGTTTAAAAATTAGAGAAAGTTGCGTGGTAGTCGCTGACTGCTCGTCTAGCTGGGCAGCACCTTATGCAATGTAGGCAACACAGGGGTACGGGCCGTGGAGGGAAACGGTCAATTGAAGGGTTTATGTGTGTATTATAATTTTCAATTAGTGCTACACCGATTTAGCGATTATTGCAAAAACTTGGCATATCTAAGTGTATTTTCACGGAGAAGAGGTTTGTGTAATCTATTTTACATTAAATCACCCCGAGATGGTGCGACAGCGCATCATACCGTTCAAATAATCGCCATGAAAATTTCGGCCACAGTGACGAGTGGTAACTG
Source organism: Cynegetis impunctata (assembly GCA_030704885.1). Lineage (NCBI taxonomy): Eukaryota > Metazoa > Arthropoda > Insecta > Coleoptera > Coccinellidae > Cynegetis > Cynegetis impunctata. The sequence continues at coordinate 73,398 of JARQZK010001598.1, forward strand.
GCACGAATTGGAAAAGAATATTTTGATACTAAATCTTTTTATTCATATAATACATTTAGTAATTTCAGAAGTTTTCAAATACTTGGAAGCCATTAATAATTTCGCCCGAGAGTTAAAATTGAGAGTAATAAAAAATTATAGTGTTCTAAATAATTACAGGAATTATTTGTTGTACCAATTTACCAAAATAATAGAAAGAGGCATGGTTGAGAAAAAAGTTGAAACCAAAAAAGGAATTTGAGTCAACATAAACTCAATATGCTCACCAAATTTCAATCCTCTAACTCAATCGGCAGAACCTGTGGAGTTTTTTTCAATTGTTGAAAAACCATGAAAAAAAAATTGAATAAAAATGGTGGACATTTCACCAAATTTTGACAGTTCTCGTTCTGCAACGAGAAAAATCAGCTCATTTCCCTCGACGGGAGCCTCTGGAGATGGCATAATGTATCGGGAAAAAAGAAATATATATATATATATATATATATATATATATATATATATATATATATATATATATATATATATATATATATATATATATATATATATATATATATATATATATATATATATATATATATATATATAAAGTATAAACTTTGAAATAAAAACACTTGGCTTATGTTTCACAATATAAAAAATATCAAGACTTGATAATGAGTTCATAACTCGAAACATATCGTCGACTTTTCGTTACTGCTAAATACAGTATCTAAATATTTTTCATATTGTGAAACATAAACCAAGTGTTTTTATTTTGAAGTTTATACTTTATTCTTTATGATGTTTCACCAAGTGATGTGCGAGAATTCAATCTCAGTTATATATATATATATATATATATATATATATATATATATATATATATATATATACATATATATATATATATATATCAGACATGAAAAGTGTTTCGAAAATCTTGGTCTAGGAGGTCTTAAACGGATGAAAAAAATCCTCCCGCACCTGACGGCTTTCCTTCGATACACTGCAATAGTATGTATTTTACGGGATGAAATACGACTGAAAATTAGGATGTTCAGACGAATTCCTGCAACTATTTTGAAAACTATCATTATTTATTACTTTTTATTTTGTTTTCAGTTTTTACGTTTTCAGAGATTGATTGCTTGCAAATTCAATTTTTTAATCAAAAGTGGTTGTAGGTTTTGACGGTCAGAGTCAATTGAACTAGTACGTACTCTTGCAGATACAGCTATCCAGAGTTTCACAATGGTAAATGTTCGTGCAGATTCACTGGAGAAATTATTCATCCCGACATAAATTTGCCGCCTTGTACTTTCTTGAATATAAGCATCTAATGAAGAGACGATATTTAATTCACTTTTGAAATACTGATTTCGACTGACATAAATGACAAAGATATCTTGCAAATAAATGTATTTTAATTAGTTTCATCCGCCTTCACGCATATCATCATGAATCATTTTTAGCCGATCTGGAAGTAGCTATGACAACTTTCACTTCTTTTCTTACACAGCATGGCCATTCTCTTTCTCCCTCTAAATCTTCAGTTTGCTCATTTACTAATAAACGCATCAACTTCCCAGATAATATAAGAATCGGTAACTATACTTTGAAGCATGAGAAATCTGTTAAATTTCTGGGTGTTATATTGGATAGCAAGCTTTTGTGGAAGGAGCACATAAACTATATCAAACTGAAAGCTGAAAAAAGACTGCATATTCTCAAATACGTTTGTCATACCAATTGGGGAGCAGATCAAAATATAGCAATGCTGTTTTATAAGTGTTTCATAAGGTCTATCATGGATTATGGCAGCATTTCTATGGAAGCGCTGCAGATACAAGTTTACTTTCATTAGATCTGTTGCAAAGGAAAGCTATAAGAGTATGTGTTGGACTTCTAAATGTGATACTATCTGAAGCAGGAGAGATGCCTTTAAAATATAGGAGGCAACTTTTGGGAAATAAATTTATTTTGAAGTGTATATCTATCTCTGATTCTTCGTTGGTCAATATAAATAAACTTTATATCTTAACACTCACACATAAGTTTTGGATTGTTAAAAAGGATCCTTTGTTAATATCATGCTATAACTCTATCATGAAAGATTCTGAAGAAATATCAGTAAATGAGAACCTTCCTTTTTTTCTATGGATTTCGAGTCATTGAATATTATTCCCAGTGTATTAATTCCCACATACTCCTCTAATGTTCGAGAAGAATTCAATATTTTGGTCAATTCTCATTTCACAGATTACTATAGAATTTTTACCGATGCTTCTAAGTCTGTTGGATCAGCAGTAGGAGTAGCAATGTATGATGTGTATACATCGACTTCAGTCAGTGATACTCTGAAGGAGAATTTTTCTATCTTTTATGGGGAACTATTTGCCATTTCGTTGGCACTGGAATATATTGATTCGAATTTCATGGATAAAGCGAATCGTAAATTTATTATTATCTCAGACAGTCAAAGTGCGGTTTTGTCGTTGAAGAACATCACATACGATCAATCTTTTTCCTATATCCATAAAAAAATATTTTGTTTATTACACAAATTAATCCAGAATGATTCACAGATGAAATTTATGTAGGTTCAAGCTCATCAAGGTGTGTTACGAAATGAGCTAGTAGACAAGGCAGCTAAAGCCGCTTGTAATAATCTTATCAGCAATACAAAATGTATTTATACAGATTTATTTCACAAATATAAGAATTCTATATTTAGGAAGTGGACATTTGAATTTCAATCAAATTCCAAAGGCAGTTTTTACAAGTCGATACAGCCATATCCATTAATAAAAGTGTGGTACAAAGACATTCAATATGGCAGAGTATTCATAAGAATAATTAGCCGTCTCAGAAGTGGACATTGCCTCACTCCAGTATATCTCAGTAGAATTGGTCTGAAACAAGACACTTTGTGCAATTGTGGCTTGTGTGAACTTGGTAATATAGATCATGTAGTCCTCTCTTGTAGCAATTACAGGCACGAATGTGAAAAACTCTTGCTAAATATACAGAAAACATGAAATTATAATCAACCTTTTAACGTCGCCTTCTTATTATCGCTCAATAGTATCGATGTCTATAGAATTTTAGTCGATCATATTCTTGCTGTTAAATTAAAAATTTGATTCTGCAGTGTAGATCCTTAATTCCTTATGTCTATCCTCTTGTTATACCTACTCTCTCCGTGACTCATTTCTTGTTTGTGTATGAAGAATTAAATCGTCTCGGCGAGTCCCTTGACGTTTTGTATCCTTGTTTATTACCTAGATAATCTTAAATTATTTTTTGTGTTCATCAGTAATATTAAGGAAATTTCCGGCTTTACATTATATAAAATTTTTTGTTTTCTGTTTTTTTTTATCATTTATAAATATTGATACTCTATTATAAATAGGTTGGCTAATGACTCCCCGTCGAGGCGATATTTTAAATTAAAAAAAAAAAAAAAAATCATCATGAATCAAAACAGAAATTGAATTATTACAATTATTCCTAAGTAGCAATATATTATGTTAGCAATGATAACAATAGAGGAATTTTATTAAAACTCAACTAAGCATAGTCGAATTACGTGAACGTTAACGTTACTTTTTTCAGTAATAGAACCTTATAACCAAAGAAATAGTGCAAAACAATGATAACTATTTTCACACAATACCAACCTTGAAAATAGCATCAAAATCGTATAGTTCAGAATTTAATATGATCATGCATTAATTTTTGTATGAGTAACATTTCATAGTAATGAATGAAATACCTTTATATAACACTTTCACTTGGATATGCAAAACATAACTATGACACGTTTCAGCATCTACATATTTTTATTATACAGTTTTGTCAATAAATAAACGTATAATAGCGATGATTCGAAGTTCAAGCATTGGAAACCTGAAAGAGTGAATAATAAAAATATCTTAAACCATTTCATATGAAAGAACATAAAAGAAGATCAACTGTTTCGATGTGATTTGGTTTCATCAGTGTTTCCTACTTGAGTGATTCGCAGATCTCTCTCTATCATCTCTAGTATCGATAAAAATATGTAAAAATACTAGTGAGAAAACATAGATATGATTAATGTTATTGACCGAAATACAATTATATTGGTGCAAGTAGAGCGAATTACTCTATGGTCAACAGTGTGTATATCAAAGTTACATGTCGAGAATATTCTTATGAATTACATTCGAGTAAACGAGACTGACGTTTAGATCAAATGGGATTGGAAAGTTTGTTTATTGTTCTCGAGGTAGCCTAACTTGCCATATTTATTCTATTTTACTATGAAATATTAATGCAGAAACTCATATAGTCAGCCAGCGGAACAATTTGATAATTTTTGAATACTAAATAATGTTTTCCGTCGACCTCTAAATAAAAGCTTACTTTAACGTACACGAAATTGATCATTAATGACCCATTTTAATGTGCAATTTCTCCTATTTTAATGTATGATTGTCATGGGCAACCAAACACAGAAGTATTCAGCACGGAATAGTTGAATTATTCTGTGTCTGTACTGTTATTCCACAGAGAAAAGGAATTCATAATTCAAATCAAAAAATTTAACTCTATACAAAATAAAGTAGAAACTGCGGAAAAATTTTTATGCAATAATCGTTCGAAAGTAAATAACACTTCAGCTTCCACCAGTTCCACATATTCCTTATCGGATATTGTAGGTAATGTTAACTATTCAGAATGTCACATGTCTAATATTCCATCTATGAATTTCTCAAATTGTTCCATCGGGAGCATAAATATAAATATACCGAAATGAACATAGAAATTTATATTGTGTCGAGTGTATCTGTCATGCAAAATAAAAATTTATTTCAATCAAGAATTTATACTCAATTCATGATGAGGTCGACGGAAAAATCTTGTAATAAACTCGTTTATTAAGTTAGCGATTAATAGTCTCGAACTATTAACGCGCTCGCTCCACTCACGCGTTAAAATATCTCAACCATTAATCGCTGTCATTAATAAACTTGTCTATTAAATAACTATTATTGATCAATTTATGTAATATATTCTGAAGTTTAATCGATAAGTATATTTTACAGTTATGAAATGAACTCAAATATTTCTTTTCATTATAACCCGTAGAAATTAATATTAATAACAGAACTACTGAAAGCTATAAATTGGACGCTCGAAATTTCTATGCTTACCTATAGCAACCATTGTACTGAAGCAACATTTGTAGAATTTGGTTGCTAAGTAGTATATGAAAAATGTAGGTGAACAGAAGTTATAGCGTTGAGCAATAAGTGGAAATCATAAAATTTTATTTTCAATATTACAGCACCGTTCGAGAAAAGTTCCGTGTATAACTTGCTTTTCATTCTCTTTACAACCGTCGTGCCAAGTCGACCGTTCTACATTTGGTGGTCAAGTTCCAGTCAAATAATTCAGTAAATGATCAGCTGAAACCCTTACTTTACCGAATCGCAAGATTGCTGAAAATATTTCTGCTATGCTTCATCGTGTACTGATAAAAGTAAAGCACCCAATTTCTCGTCGTTCACGAAGTCGGCATTTCTGCAACTTCAACTTGGCGATTTTTGCATCGGGATTAGGGTGTGCACTCGCACAATACCCCACTACCCATGTGATTAACGTAAACTTACATAAACAATGCTGTGTGTTTGCTCATTGAGCCATCAAGCAGTTTGAAGTTGATCCAAATTTCGCCAAAAAATCACCTTAAGAGGTGAGGCCCATTTTTGGATGAACGGATGTGTAAACAATCATCATCATCATCATAAGCAGCCTAGTCGTGTCCACTCCTGAACATAGGCCTCCCCTTCCAATTTCCATCTTTGACGGTCTTGTGCAACGTGTTGCCATCCTGTCCCTGCTCTCCGGTAAATGTCGTTCATCCACCTTTTCTGGGGTCTCCCTTTGCCACGTTTGTGTGTTCTTGGTCTTCACTGCATGACTATTTTTGTCCATCTGTTGTTCGGTTGCCTCGCCACGTTACCTGCTCATCTCCACTTTGCTTCTGCTATGCACTGAATCACGTCGTTCACGTCGTAAACAAGCAAACTTGTCAAATTTGAGACTATAACCATCTACACGAGATAAACGTGACTCACTATCAAGATCATGCCATATAATCGTTTTGAACTTCTTTGTTGGCGGCTATCTTGAATCGGATGTATACAAAAATAAACCGCTAAAATCGATGCCTTCAAAGTCAACATAAAAACGCAATCCAGAAAATATAGCCAGATTTATGTAGTCATCAAAAGTTGGACCTTCGAAAAACGTGTCACCAAGCAAAAATTTGTGGGATGTTGTATTCGATAGCTTATGCCATAAAATGTTCATTTAAAGTAAAAAATTATTAATTGCATATCTCACACACAACTTGTTTTATTTACTTTTAAAAATCGAGCGTTCTTTTAGAAGGTTATAACCAATATATTGGTTATAATTTGAACAGGAACATTTTCAAAAGCACGGACTCAAATGAAATTTCTTTAGAAATCTCGAGTTGAAAATATCTTCCTTGGTTCATTACGACGAAGAATACTTTCTGATAACGGAAACCCGCAAATAACCGGAAAATCCATCGAGGAAGTTCATTTGGCAGAAATTATTCTCGGATGTCTGAGAGAAAAATGTAAGGAATACCTTTTCATCTGCAAAGATTGTTCAAATCGAAATTAAGTTGAAAACTTTTTTCAATTTGATAGGTATCTACATTATTCAATTGGTGGGGTAGTAACTGATCCAAATTTAAGACAAATTATTAATTTTCAATAATACTGAAAAAATTTCACCTATTATGATCAATGGTAGATTTGTATCGATGAGGACGCTTCTTGGCGAAAATTACTTGATAATATGTTTGAGAAATAAAACTTTTATTTAACTAGCAGAATGAAAAATATTTAAATATCAACCATCCCGAAGGTATACGTTTCGGGCATGAAAAAGATGAATGAGTGTAATCCGTTCATCACCTATAAGGATTTGTCTGAGCAAGAAAATTGATACGGACGTAGGAGAGAAATGATCCCATTGGGGTAACGGAGATATACACTATGCGGCACCTTATCAGGATCATTTCAATAACATTTCCCGGGAGCTCTTCCTATCCTCTTCATATGTCGGTCCAGGATGCTTACATGCAAAAGGGGCCTACAACTTATTTGAAGAGCGCCCCAACGGCACCTCGCTATTGCAACGAATGAGCACCCCGCATGATCTTATGAAAAAAACGACGGTGTGAAGAATATTGTCAAGTTTGTCTTTCATTCAACCCGTATACAAATTTGGTGTTTATACTCTCGTGAGATTTAGATCGAAAATAAATCGTGTTACGTTCATCTAGATCTTGCATTTACTTCAATATTATCATCGAATGAATTCAATGGGTACTTCGAATATGATAGTAATTTTGAACTCCTTCTTAGTTTCTAAGTATATTTGAAATTGCCCTACCTATTTAATAGAATGAGTTAACTCACTACGTATCACACAACCAAAATATTATTCAAAATGACTTTACCCACTTCAAGGAATCTTTTTCCTGTGAAAGTATTATGAAGGTACTCTCTGCTGAATAGTACCGTTTTAATAAAGAATAGTGTAAATCTTGCAGGGTCTCCGAAGGTTGACGCATTTCTGAAATGGAAGAACATTGGTTATAAAGCAGGAAAATCTTCAAAAGGTCTTCAACAGTGAGCAGATGAACAAATTTATCAGGGAAGCAGACGATGGAACCTAACTTATGCTTACAGCAGGAAAAAAGAAAAAAAGTAAGTTTGATTTTTCTTTCAGGTAGCAAGAATAACTTCACCTTCGTGTTCCATTTTCAACAACAGTTATTTGAAAATACCAAGTAATTAATACATCTTGAATTCCTTCAAATTTGCAATTGTCTATATTCAATATAATTTATTTTCTGAGTCTCTAAACGTTACATTTTGGTATCCCCAATACTGGCTCTGGGTGAATATATTTGTCTGATGTGAATTCATTAGCTTTTTCATTCAAACCAATGTTTTTTGACCTGACGCCTAGAATAGTTTCACCCTATTGTGTTTTGCCAGTCTCTCTTGTTCGTTGAGACATTCCCGTATCAGCCACAAGGTTACCGTTGGGCATGTTAGTGCCTTCAGGGCTGCCTGCCTGTCCAAGCATATATAGATAATGATGTTGACCACAATGGGCCCTTCTGTTGTTTTCTCTTATACACTCAAGGATTTCAAAGATTTCCACCTGAAAGACTTTCGTGTTCTGTCCCAATGAAAGGTGCATGTCTTTCCTAGGTCTATCGCCAAACATTCCTGAACCGCTGGAATTTTTGTTCCGTCAGTGTACCAGACCAATCCTGTTTTGGGTAGTGGTGTGTTCTGTTCGGACCAAACCTCACGGTTTTCAATTACAGGTGCTAAGGAGGCATTTGGAACAAGTGACAGAATGTTCCTAACTTTATTCAACAAATCTATGTTATTAAGAGACGTCTCTAATTGATTTGATGTTCCAACAAAAGAACAGTGTCGGCAACTCGTCCGAGAATTGTTTTTTTGGGGCTCGCAGACTACCAGGATTCTGTTCACTTGTTTAGAAAAAGATGTTTTCGGGATTTGTTATGAGAATTTCTATTTTACAATGGTTCACTGTATTATGAGGTTAAAGTATACAAGTACAAATACTTCACAATATGCGAATTAAATTGCCTTAACATACAGAAATATTATTAGATTTCGATTTATCTCGCGCTCTTTTCAACTACAGTTTGCTAAAAACCGACTGGACCATATGCTACCAGACTACCTATTCTACAGTTTTTGGTTATCTCTACATTCAAAATATATCCACGATGTCAAATACATTCATATTATTAATTTTTATTACAAGGATAGGACATTTTATTGAATTTGCAATATTTTTTTCTTAAATACATTATCTCATTAACGTCATACTATAGCCAAAGAAATCTACTTTCAACAAAATGCGGTATCTGTTACATTCCATTCCATATCTTGATAGAACTACTAATATGCCCTCTCAATTTTCAAGTCAAAAAATACAAAATAATAACAGTTCCTACTTGAGTATTATCAATCACTGATTCTTATATCTCACGATTTGTCTGACTCTGGATTTACCAAGAGTATTGAAGAGTAAGGTCATTATTGATTCTCTCAATTTATAGATATAATGATTCTAGTCAATTGATCAGAATAACGACAAATTCAGGATATTCAAATTCATTTTCTAAAATAATTATTCTTGATTTAGATATAATTTCACATTGACAATCAATTTTTATTTGTATGATATGGCCATTTTGTATCACAGAAGTGCCTTGATGAATTATCGTTTGTTTAAAAAACATGGACAAATTTTCGATATTGGGATGTGACATGGAAGCGGAGCTTATAGTCCAGTATTTGACGGTGAAAATACGGTATTACCTCAGAATTCTTTCGGACTGAACCGATTTTGATGAAAATTTGTGAGAAGGCGTATTTTACCATCCTCTTCAAAAGTTATATAGTGCCGATCTGTGCTTTTTATTTTTAGGGGGTGAAAACAACCCCTTTATACAAAAAATTCAAAAACTATGAATGTTAGAGTTATTTCTATTCTAATTATGTTTAAATATACAAAATTAATATTTATACATATTCTAGAATATATTTTGATGAACATTTCAATTTTTTAACCCTTAAAAACTACCCCTTAGGACAAAATCTTCTAAAAAAATATGGGTGTATAACAGCTGTAAATTGTTTTATGATCAATATATAATAATTTAATAATGTCTTACAGGTTGTCTAATTATTTTTCAATTTTCGCAAAATATCAACCCTTAAAAACTACCCTAACTAACCTTTTATACAAAAACATTTAAAACTATCAGTTATTTATATTGAAATTTTGTCCAAAAATTATTATTTAATATTCATACTTATTGTGAATATTTCACAATAAGTATGATATTTTGAAAAACATTTTAAATTTTCAACCTTTAAAACCATAATAATTTAAAAATAACTCAAATAAAAGATGTAAGTACATTATATACATAATAGTATATTTTATTAATACATTTCATACATAATAGAATATTTTATTAATTAAAATTACAATATAGTTTAGCATCGCAATTGGTTTTTAGAGCATAACTTCCCTAACTTTCAAGATATTTAAACTCTCAAAATGGCATTTTGAAGGTAATTCCTAGCGCTACACGACATGTGAGCATGAACTTTTTTGAGCCCTTTGTTTTTAAGATTTTACAGCTTGAAGGGCTTGGCTAAGGTGGTTCTTGCGTTCACATGCAACTTTAAAACTGTAATATCTCAATGAATTTTCATAGTAGAAAAATTAAAAAAAAAAACTAAATTTTCAGCGAAAAAAAAACTTGATTTTCGTATTCTTTCATTATTTGAGGTTTTTCCGTAGTTTTTGAGTTATTTTGAAAAAAGAAAATTTTTTCGAAAAATTTCAAAAATAAAGTCAAATTTGAATGCAATTTTTTTCAAAACTAGATATTCTAAACCGACCAAACTCACAGAACTTGTTGCTAGTACCGAGATAAAGTTATGAATACAGTTGTAACTGATAATTTCAATTTTTGTGGCTAATACACTGATTTAATCGCTGATTTTTTCTCCAAAAAAGTGAGATGAGCAAATAGATTTTATTATATCTCCGTTAGTTTTCAAGCAAACGACCTCTTCTATGGCTCATTTGAAAGGGTTTTCCAAGTACTTTGAAAATATCATCGTAGGTTTTCCTTGAAAAACTTACGGTTTTTCCGTCATTTAACGTTAAAGTGTTGGAACTCGGTTTCAAACGAACAAATACCCTTATTCAATAAGCTATAACTCGCTTGCTGTTGCTCCTGAAATAATTTTCCAAAAACCAATCGAATTGTTTTTCCAAAAACTTCAATTATGATTTTAATCATTTTTTTGTTAAATCCAAAAGTTTTTGAGGAATGTCTAAAAAATTTTAACCTTCAAAAAGGGGTGGCATTCACCCCCAGGGCAAAAGCACACATCGGCACTATATAACTTTTGAAAAGAAGGGTAAAATACGCTTACTCAAATTTGCATCAAAATCGGTTCAGTCCGAAAGAATTCTGAGCCAAAAACTGTCAAATACTGGACTATTAGGTGATAACGTCAGAACATGGCGTCTCAAAACCAACTTTCAACACGAGTTATGTGCGATATTTGAAAGTTTTTTGAGTTTTTCCTGAAACAATATTAGTCTAGTGTGAAAGTGTGACTTCATGTAGGTGAAAATTTATTCCAGCGAAAATACAGAGAAGGTGATAGGCTTGAAATAAACAAATTCAAAATATAATGTGGCAAAAATGAAGAGAATTCGAGGCCTGGTATCGTCAACTCTACTGCTTTTTGTTTATCTAGTTTGATTTGATTTAATTTGATTTGTAAAAAACCTAGTCTAAATCAACTGTATTTGTTTGAATGATATGAAACTACTAATTCGAGTTTTTTTTATATAGGAAGTGTATAATCGGCCAGATATGATGTCAATTATCGAAAACATATTTCGAAACATTTTATTGATGATTCTTTATCCAAATCAAATTTTTTTTTATTATTCGACATTTAATTATTTATGAAAGAACTTTGTACAAAATATTTTTAAAATTTCACGAAAAACATTCATTTTTTAGTTCACATGAATTCAATGAGAAATCGTAATGTTTTATACAATCAAATGTGGTTTTCATAATAAAACACCATCAACCATAATGTAACTTAAGATGTATTAATAATGAATATACGAAGAAAAACTATTTTATTTCGTGTGCATTCTTATTATAACTAACTTCAATCTGATAAGCATCATATACATAAATTTGTTACTCCATCATTTCACTTATTCTTCCTTGAATTTGTCATCTCCTATGATCGGAGAAGACATATTCATCGTACCATATATCACTGTAAAAATTTCTTCTAATAATACCAATAAATTTTCAAGTAACATAGATTCAACAGTTTTAAATGCTTTGGCTGCAGCATCTTGAATTTTTATTAATAATGGGAACTATTCTAAGTTTCAATCATAGGACTTAATTACCTGGAAGAATGTAATTATCTTTTGTAAAATGCAAAAAACACAACTAATTCTCGGAGTTGTGTGTTTCTTTTTCAGATTGATTTTCCATACCTTCAATAAGTCAATCTTCTCCTTTTCTCCAAAATTATTTTCTCTTAATACAAAATATTTGTTTGGCTCCGGAAACCGATGAAAGCTGATACTTGCACTTGTATATGCTTAAGAATTACAATTTTTCACACCACAACACTATCTAGACTTCTGATTCTACGTTTTGCAAAATTAACACTTTCCATTATTCACCTTTAGCGACAAGAAATCAAAAACTTGTCATGCAATTGCATATATTGACGTTGGAAATAAAAACTTGCATCCATCTGTCCGCCAGAGTTCGCCAGCTGACATGTCAGATCCCAATAATATGCAAATAATATAATTATATATATATAATTGTATATATACCTATATATATATATATATATATATATATATATATATAATATATATATATATATATATATAAATATATAATATAATATAAATATATATATATATATATATATATATATATATATATATATATATATATATAATATATATATATATATATATATATATATATATATATATATATATATATATATATATATATATATATATATATATCTATATATATATATATATATATATATATATATATATATATATATATTGATATATATATATATATATATAAATATATATATATATATATATATATATATCTATATATATATATATATTTGTTTATTCATAATATATTGAATAAAGTAATAAAACACTTCTCCAAAAACCACAAACTTGAAAACTTTTATTTTTCGAATAGTTTCACCTTTTACAGCATTGTAAAGAAGTAATCAAGGAGTAGGTATCCTTCAGTTAAGTTCTGACAAACGCTATAAAAGGCAAAATTAGTCAAAAAATGAATGTTTGCCAGTTTTTGGTTTTCAAATAAGTGTTGTATTACTATATTCCATTTTATAGAATATGTACTAACATATATTTGAATTCTTTTGTATCGATTTTATACATAAATATAAATTTTTTACAGAAATATATTAAGTTGAACCCGAAAAAGGTTCTATAATTCTTCGAATAAATTTCAATCCATATTCTTTCACACTGGACAATAGAGACATGGGGCTCCCTTTCTCGAAGGTTACTTAAACAAGTGTTTCCTGAGAATGAAATATATTATGGCAGACATTTGCATTGGGCCGTTAGGGCGTAGTAACTATCAATCTTCAATAAAGGTTTTCAAGAACGGAATTCTAGTCTGCTGCTCTATCGATGGATAACAATGTGACTCTGTTGTTACTTGTTAAGGAATCTAGCAAATTGTGATACTTTGAAGAGAGTTCACCGGTACACAATGGATCTTTTCAGAATGTCTGAATAATCGTTTATGGGAAAGAGGTTTCATATTGGAGTCAAATTATATCAACTGATATACCGTGAAGTTGAAACTCTGAGTGTAATGCTAAATAAAAATATCAATCCCACTCAACCAAGTGTGGATGTATCAGTTGCTTCAATCATAGACATTGTTTAGCTGCAGAAACTATTGAACTGACGTTGAAATGCGTGACAGATACTCATCTAACTAATGCTTCAGCAAGAGTATTTTTTAGCCGTTTGACAATAGAAGCACTGTACCAAGTACTTATTCGAAAGTACAGTATTTTTATGCAGCTGCCTCAAATTAAAAAAAAGATTATACTCGGAACAATTCAATTCATTTTTGTATGTGAAGTGATAGTAATTTCCATATATATATATATATATATATATATATATATATATATATATATATATATATATATATATATATATATATATATATATATATATATATATATATATAAATATATATATATGTATATAAATATATATCTATATATATATATATATATATATATATATATATATATATATATATATATATATATATATATATATATATATATATATATATATATATATATACATATATTTATTTTTCACTTGTATATTATATGCTTATTTCACCTTGGATACGGTTGCTATAAACACACTCATTATGCCCTAGGCCCACATTTGCGGGCATAATGGATCAAAACGCTCGCTCATTGTACTTGGAGAAATGAAGGAAATTTCATTGATTAAATACTTCATAATCCTTGGCGTATACGACTCTGGATTTCTCCGGCAATGAATTATTCGCAGCTTTGGCTGCATTTTCTATGATATTCTTGGGTAAATTCATTTTCATTTTCATTATTTCTATAAGACTACACAAAGAAAGCAGCAATGACATTCACTGAATATGATGACAAAAATATTCACAAACGTCAAAATATCAATAAATGACATGGCTACTATGAGAAGGAAAATGGATAGGAGCAATGAAACGATTTTAAAATCGCTTTTTCATCATAATATAATAATTTTTTCGTGAAAAATAAAATCTTATATACACCGCGTGCGTTACTAGATCCTTACGTTCCTAACATTCATCCCTCGGGCCAGAGGCCCTCGGGCCGAATGTTTCTTTTCGGGCGTAAGGATCAATATAACGCACTTGGTACATAAATAATTAATAGGTGGGTACCGAAATGGAAAGACTATAACAAGAAGGTAAATAGTGCAGTAATCCATTCCATAGGTAATCCTTCGAAAAAACTTGTATAAATTATATCATATATTGAATATATTCAGCAGGGGGATATGATTTCAGGCTCTCGTTTCGTTAAATAAGTTATCAGAATTTATATAGCTTTATATAAATTTCTGCGGCTTCTCTAAAGTTCAGTTGGAATCATCTTCTATCTCAATGTTAAATATGGAGATCTGTATTCAATGAATAATTCTCATCTAATAATTTATTGGAACGATTACAAACTATCTTATTGTATTCAGAAAAGCGTTATGTTATTTGATTATATTTTCGAAGTTTCTATAATTCAAAAAACCATAAACTGAATATAACTTTTATTCGACCAGTTTCGCTTTTTACAGCATTATCAAGACTGAATTCAGTCTTCAGTTTTCTGTCCCAGAGTGGTCTAGTTATAACTAAAAACAGATCTGAATGACATCCGGATATCTTTCATCATACTCAGCCATCAATCACAAGTTCATAGATACCCATGAACTATAGTTCAGGTAATACACCCCTTAACATACTAGGTGCAGGTGTATTTCTGATGCTCCCCTCATAACATTTATCACCCACAATCTCTCTTACTCTCTCGAAATCGTTTTAAGTAATGTAGAAATTAGACCAAAATGATCCATTTTCACCGGTCGGTTAGACTAAGATGGTGATACTTTAGGTGGGCAATATATGTGAAACTAATATGACCAAGCTCGAAGTATCTGGGTTTTGTGCTGAAAAAAACAATATTTCACTGAAATAATCCTACAAAATTAGATTTTTTGAACCTAAGGTTTAACCAAATGACCTCCCAACCAAACACACAAGTTTCCGTTTATATGGAGACCACTCCCGTTATAACGGTTTCTTCATGCTGAAGTACCATCATTATTTGGGTGCATTTCGCCTAAAATACAAAAAAAAAGAAGAGAGGTGTCAAGGGACACCCGGATGGAACGAAGTTCCTTTCCATTAATTGGAGAAGGAATTGTAATGAAATTGCTGATTGATTTTTATTTTAGTACATAAAAGTATTTAGGAAAATTAGTATTATACAGAATAACAAATAACGTAAACTTAGATAATTAATTTTGAAATGTGGGGCTAAGAGCTCTTACGAAATTGTAAATGAATAAATGGAAAAAGCCAGGGGTCACCTCTGGGATTCGAACTTAGAAATACGACACACTAGGGTTCGGTATTTAGACCACCCGGTCGTAGGCCTGGGTAACACAGTGAAATATTGGGTGCTGAAACAATGACACTAACACAACCTAGTGTTTCAACACTCTGTGCCAGCACAATTGTGTCACGACACAGTCGGGAGTCATGCGTTGCGTTAATGTTTTCAAATAGTTTCTACTGAAATTAAAATAAAGTAAGGGATATTAAAAATTACATAAATTTTTAGAATTGTATATCAGCACCGTCTGAAAGCTTCGAAATGCTGGAAGAAAAAACTTTTTGATCAACGATAAATTATTTTCTATTGGTCTATTTTCTATTGGTCTATGGAATGTAATCATTTCCGAATGGACGTGAAAAAAGTCGAACATCATTAATATTATAACTAAGAAATACGCTGAACACAAAGATCTATATGCAAATGCCCTTAATTAATCATGATATAAAAGACGAGATATACCTAAATACTGACATATTTGACGAAGCGGACGAAAGCGTCTTTTTTGTTTCACTCAGAAATTTCTACAGTTTTAAGCCGTGGAAATTTACATTGAGCAAATTCCCTTGCAGCATTATTAATGAGCTACACCCTGTTAATGTACTTCGTTCTGTCAGGGGTATTTAGTGTAGAATTAAAGAGACGGATTTTCAAAGCTTTATACAAGTTTTAAGTTATAAAACCTGAATCGACTATATTGCTGGGCTCAGTGTTTCCAGGAGTTCTTTGTAATCTTATTCATCCAAGATGGGAAGACTATGACAACTCGTTTAATGAAAAACGAATTTTATTGACGTGAAATATCTGCTTGTGATGAAATGGCAGGATACTTCACATTTTTTGAGATAAAAACTGAGTGTTCTATGTTTAATCGTTTTTTTCAACCATATTATTATAAGCAGGTTTTTACTTCGAAAACCTGCTTATTGGTGCGATTAGCAAAGTTGGACCTAGGACCAAGATAGTTTTTCGTTTCATGACTTTTTATGATGCTTGGTACCAAAAACTCAATTTCATATCTCTCTCTCTCTCTCTCTCTCTCTCTCTCTATATATATATATATATATATATATATATATATATATATATATATATATATATATATATATATATATATATATATATATATGTTCATATGTATGTATAAGCTTATGTATTTTAGCGTTGTTTACACGATAAAGGGCGCAATTTTGAAGAAATAGGGTTGAAAGTTTGTAAATAGGTAGTTCCGTATGATATCTTGAATGGGATTGGTTTTTGTTCGAATTGGTTGAAGAGTTGATCCCCCTGGGGGGACAAATCTTGTTTACACGATACACGTCGCAATTTTGAAGCAATAGGGTTGAAAGTTTGTAAATAAGTAGTTTCGTATGATATATTGGATGAGATTGGTTTTAGTTTGGATTGGTTGGGGGGTTGACCCCTCGGGGGAGAAAATAAATCTTGTTTACACGATGAAGGTCGCAATTTTGGAGTAATAGGGTTGAAAGTTTGTAAGTAGGTATTTTCGAAAGCTATCTTGGATGGGATTGGTTTTGGTTCAAATTAGTTGGGGTTGACCCCCTAGGGGAAGAAATAAATTATGTTTGCATGATAAAATAAGATAGATTACTATATAATTTTCACTCGAATAAGAAAAAACAGAGGACATATTTTTCCCTTATTTTTGTAATTTTCTCACTCACATTTGTTACTTCGTAAATCCGTTTCAACGAGCTGTCAAGGATAGCATAACCTTATAAACTAAAAACATGATATTTTTATATTGAAATGGCGCCGATCAATGAAAAATATTGAAACCACTAAGAGGCACTCCCCTAGCTCCGCGTTACCCAAACTACAGAAGCTATTTGTATATGTTCATTTTTGAATCAAAAGAAAAAATTAAATCTGGAGGGTACAGGTTTGTACTGAAATATAGGTTTTTTGTTATTTGAATACTGCAATTTATTTCAACCCAAAAGTTCAGTTCTCTTACGTTATATGATAATTATTCAATCATTAAATGATATTTCTTATTCAAAGTCGTTTTGAATTATTGGTTTTAGCCTAGGATTCACGAGATTTAATTAATCAGGGATTATTTGCCTATTATATATGAGAACATAAGTTGGCTACTAGTGTAACTTTTTTCAATATTTGAATTTATTGCTGAAAGGGGAAAAATAGTTATGCTGTAATAGGATTAGCATTCGTAACTAGAAACATTCATATTCCTATGAATACATTTCAAGTAAATTCTCAGTTTTCAGAACAATGGATATTTTTGACTAGCGGGCGGCAAAAGGGCGCCTCTTTCTCCTTATTGCAGGAGTCAAAACGGGGAGAAAACGAGAAACGAGGCTGTTTCGGAAGGCCGAAACGATTCACGAAAATCGTGCATCACAAGTTTGACTAATTGCCAACGACATCGAAAAATACTAATCTGCGAGGCAAAAACGGGTAAAATTCTCATCGAATCCCGATTAAAAATACATGCCTGCATTCAACGATATATGTGATTATAATAAGGATCTACACTTCGACAAAAGATCCTCAAAAACATTCCAACTGAAACATTTACTCAATTACCGTCGGATTTCGACAACTAGTATAATGATTTTCATGAAGACAATTAGTCAATCAAGTTTAACAACGTCAAATAGATTCCTGCGTTTACGTTGAATCAATTATTTTCTGTTTATATTGCAAATATAAACAAGATACGTTATTTCTCATTGGATAAATGTTTCCTTATTTATGATAGAAAGAATACAAACGACTAACCAAATTTCTTCATATCAACTATCAATTAGTAGGGACCGAATATTGTATGTGTCGGTAATGAATTCAGTCAAAAATCTCATCTGTTAGCTTGCCACTCTGATATCCGAAAAACTTCAACGAAGGAGTAAATCAATGAATGAAATATTTGCGACTCAATCTGCTGGCAACATTCTCAAATTGTAAATTGAAGTATTTCACTTTTGTTGAATGAAATCACTTTTACTTAAGACTCCGTAACAATATCCATTCTTGATAGAAGAAGAGCGATAATGAGATGGAAAATTAAAGGAATACAAATTGTAGGGATCTACAATAATATTTACACTTTCCCGACAAGAATAAAACCGTTTCCGCGCTGTCATCCAACGAATTCATATCTTCGTCGTTTTTGCAATGCTTCAGGGACAAAAAAGCTAAAACCCGGCGCATTGGTGCACAATACAAATCTACCCCCATCAGTCACAAATTGTCGAGCTTCAAGGGGATGGAGTTTCGGCCGTTTTGGGTGAATAACGCAGCCAGAAGACGGATGACGGGAAGTATAAGCATCCTGACGCCTCCGTTAATGCTCTTATGTCATCGCTAGCCCCATTTGTATACACAGCACGGATATGGCGCTACTGCAAACAACAATATGAACTTGTTTGCATCATTTCTATATTTTGCTTCTGCTGCAACGGTTCCATTAGTTCCTTCTGCAATTATGGCAGCATCCATAACAAAATCATTAGGATTAATTTCTTACTAGAAAGAGATAGATAGCTATTTTTACTAAAATTCGAGTCTATGAAACCTAACCGAGATATCTACTTAAAAATATTAAATCGTCTTAAATTTAATACATCACACAAGTAAGAATTTTACCCCATATACTCACTCAGAAATCTATCTACATAATTGTTAGAAAGAAGTCAATTTCTCTTCATGAAATCCGTTGATTAAAAAAATGAACATATTTAGTATCAGTGCTATATTAGAATTTAGGAGCATCATAGCATCAGTATATCATAAAATATATAGAGAAAATATGCACCAATCAATACTAAACCAAACGAAACAACTCGTTTTTTATTAACTCATTTATTCATAAATCTATATATTGTATTCAAAACAACTAGGTCAGAAGACATAAATTTGTCAATCAAGTACCTTGAACTTATTTTTGGACAAGATATTAAGTTTGACTGCATATATTGAATGCCTATACTCCAAACTCAGAAGCTTGATATATAAAATACGAAGAGCAAGCTATTTCCTCAATATTAAACAAAATGTTTGCTCCATTTTGAGCTATTTGTCTGCCTTCTGAGGAGTAGCTCATGCAGATGACTCAAAAATCTTCAGGTGGAACAAAATGAATTCCTGAAAGAACTCTTCGACAAAAACTTCAGACTACCAGAAATTATTGAATATGTAGAATATTGTCAAATAGGATAGTATCAAACTCACAAATAAGATCAAATGTAATACTGTAGAGATTGAAATAGACATTGTATTTGATGGTGATGTTCATACATATAATACAGAGACGAAACGAAATATACATATCATATCATCAACAGTAAATATTGGCAGGAAAAAAATCACTTCAGAGATGATCCACAACACATGGAATATTTACGCTTCATTAAAAAAAATATTTGCTGAAAAAGAAGACGACTAGTACTTAATTGTTAATCACGCAATTGCAGTTTCATTAAAATTTTGTTATCTGATACACATTGAAAGGTCTTTTTGGGTTAATGAATTAATTTTAAAAAAATCATATTAACAAGCCTGTTAAATGGAAATAATAAGGTACATTATATCTACATGTTCTAATGAAAAAAACCAGAAATAGCTCCTAATGTATTTCAGTCGAAAGCTACCTCTGTTATTACAATTAAAATTCGTCTTCAGAGTGAAATTGTTGATCATTCAATTATTCGTTTGTAAAGTTAGAAGATTCAGATGTGATAATGTAATCAAAATAAATATTTTTCAAGCGATTAAATGATCTGGTAGCTATATCTGAAATATTGCGATGGAATTTGAGCCTGTATTTGTAGTCCCGCATTCTCCGGTGAAAAAAAGCAAGTTATTTTGTTTAAACGTCAGTATTACTGAAATAGCCAAAAAAGTATAAGGCAAATTTATCAAATATAACTTACTCCATGCCATTTTTTGAGTGTGAAACACTACTGTCGAAATATAAATTTTAGAAAAGCTGTAGTTTGATTTTGATTGAACTGCCACGTTAATCCATTCAATTGGCTCTCATTAGCGATAGAAATTAATTATATATGATCATTAATACAGCAACAAATTGGTGTATTGTATAGTAGAATACATTTGTGTATATTATTCAACTTTTATAATTATGGACATAATATGACGAACTTCATCAAAAATTAAAAAAATTATTTGGTTCACTATAAATATGAATATTATTATCGGAATTGAAGGATTTTATTTGAAAATGGAAATATAAAATTGTCAAACATATTCTTCCAAAATTATTTAATTATGTACATTTACTAAGAATGTGATGGATTGACGCAAAATATAGTATAGTATTGATATATAACTATAATATTTGTTGTACAAAATCAAATCATGAAGAATATACAAGTTGACAATGATCAATTCAATATATTACATGAAATGAACAAGGAATATGCTTCAATAATAAAAAAAATTATCAAACAACTTTCCAAGTGAGCTGGTTATATTTATTCCGTGACGCTGAATACATATTTCTGTCGCGAGAATACAAATATACTTCTTGGCATGAAAAGTCTAATCTGCACCTGTGGCGAATATGATTCCAAAGTACTCTAACATAGCGTTTCAAAAACTTCTTGAGATACTCACGAGAGTGAGCTCCGTAAATGCTTGTTGCGATATTCACAATCAAAATCGAATCATAAAAAATAGACAAGTTGACCATTCTGTATTTTCACCGTTGAATTGTGAATGCAGATTTCGTGTCGCGGAATACATAAAACCAGATTCCTTGGAAAGTTGATTGGTAATTTTTTAAATTATTGAAGAATTTTCCTTGTTCACTTTATATTATATATTGAATTGAACATGGTCAACTTGTATATTTTTTATGATTTGATTTTGAATATAGCGAATTTCGCGACAATTTTTTGAGGCGTTTAGAGCAAAAGTGGCCCAATCCACAATGTGTTGAAAATTGAGTTAAGAGCAAAAATGGCCTATAAATAAATCAAATTTCAATCGTGCTATACCGGCCCAAGCTTAGTTCGACTATTCACCACAAGATATCACATAAATCCACTTTTGCACTTTTTTTTGCAGTAAGTTAATATTTTCGAAAGCAAGACTGACCCAACCCACTTCTGAGCCGACTTTGCATTCAAATGCGACGCATGTTTCACTGCGTGCATTTGTTGTTACTTTCATGGCGTACCTTTTGTCATTTAAATTGAAGTTTATTTTGAAAAAGTGCAATAATATGCCATCATTTCAACAAGAGTTGCATACTACAAAAGACAACTCTAGACGTTTTGTTTCGGGATTCATGGTCATCAAACTAGCAGGGTACACATGTAGGTACATTTGGGACGAGAGTATAGCATCCTGGGGTCCCCAGGAAATTGGTTCTTGTATTGCACACAACATAAAAAACTTTGTCACCACAAGAAAGTTGATAATCTATAGCGATCAGTGCTGTGGTCAAAATAGAAATTTTAAAATGGCGACCCTTTTGCCTACATTACCTTATCCTACGACCACAAAGTTGGACAAAATTGACCATAAGTTTTTAGTATCGAGACAATCTCACCTTCCAAACGATAAAGACTTTGGTCTAGTTGGAAAAAACAAAAAACACTATGAAAATATTTATGTTCCCAATGATTGGATGCAGGTGATTCTTGAAACCAAGAAAAATAATCCGTTCAGAGTAGTTGTCATGACATCCAGCGACTTTTTCTCAACGAAAGAACTAGAGAAAGCATTAACAAATCGCAAAAAAACAGAATCTGATGAAAATGTACAGTGGCTACGTATATAGTAGCTTCGGTATGATGAAGAAAAACCTGGAATCGTCCAGTATAAGTATTCGAATAACGAAAATGTTTTATTTAACAAAGTTAATTTAAAAACAAGGGGAAAGCACACTTTCCAGGAAATGGCAAAACTTCTTCCGCTGTTTGGAGGACTCAATCCCTATACAAGAAAAAAACACCAAGACTTATTATCCCTGCATGACTATATTCCACCAGTAAACCATGAATTTTATCGTCACTAGTCCACAATGAACGTGATGAGGAAGACCAAGATGTTTTTGAAGGTCACGGCGTGGAAGACAATGAATGAAAACACTTTAAGTATATTATTTTGCATCAAAATCATTTTTTATTCCAAAGTCAACAAAAAACGAAATTATGCGAAAGTGGCCCAAGCCACATTCAAAATCTTATTTAAAAAAAAAAAAGGTCCGAATAGTTAGTATAACATCCTATAATTTACCTGAATTCAAATAAGTTAAGGAATTCTTAACATCGTCTTTAAAAATTTCTTGGTTCATTCTCAAAAATCTTCATAAGTTTCTTTTGCTTGTTTCTCCATAATAATTATTTTTGACTTGGGCCACTTTTGCGCTTAGCGCCTCATTTATGCAGCGCACTCTCGTGAGTATGCCTAGAGTTTTTAAAGATGCTAATTTAGCATGCTTTGGAACCACATACGTCACAGTTGCGGAGTAGACATTTCATGTCAGAAAGTTATGTATTCTCCCGACGGGATTCTGCATTTTCGATCTAAGCGGTGAATTGTTGGTTTCCAATATCCTTGGTGGAGGGCGCAATGGGTTGTTATCCAGATAGTACCTCGGTCACGATTTGTATTGGGGAACAATTTAAAATGTGTAAATTCACTCCGAGTCAAATGAGCTGCACTGATGACCCTTGGATTGTGAATATAGCGGAATACATATAACCAGCTCCTTTGGAAAGTTGTTCGATAATCTTCCAAATTATTGAAGAATTTGTGTGCTTTAGGTACACATTATTAACATGACGTTTAAAATATTCAGTAGCTCTGATATACCGTGAGCCTTAATTCAAATTTTCAAAAAGTATAACCTGTAGTATCAGAAATATCTTCACATTCATGATTATAAATTAATAGACGCCCAATCGGATTGTTCTTCTATTTTTACATAAATGCGATACTGACGCAAATTGGAATCACGCAAACATGTGGCACTAAATAGTTATTTGAACTACAAGGGAACAGGTAAATAAGGAAGGCAGTACCTTCCGAGTTTGTTTATTTGAGCAATTCGACTGAGACTATCAAATATTTGTTTGAAAATCAGTCAGCTTTGGATTTTGTGAATCTATCATAATACAAGGAATTTAATTAACATCCCTACTGATTTTTTACTTTCCTCCCTGTAGATGTAAAACGTACTTACTTCCCACAAATCAGTTTCATTATGGAGTGTTTGCCGACCGAGGAGTAAAATTACGAAATTTTATTTACGTTTTACACGGAGTTAAGCAAATCTAAATTTTTATTGATGGCATGAGTGAAGGATAAAATGAAAGCTCCTGGCATGGATATAACGAAAAAAGCACATTTTTAATTGTATTTATTACTGCTTATTATATGGTTCAGTTTGATAATACTGTGTTAGTTATTATTCTAGTTCAGATAAATTGAATTCAAAATAAGCTATTTATCTACCACTGAACATACTGAGGAGCTAAATGTCATTCATATCAATAATGGCGTACCTACTGTTTGCATTTCCTGAATTTTAGATAGTTGAGTGCACAAGACACGTACCCAAAGGCTCATTTCGAAAGGGTCAATCGGACGACTATATTATGGTATCTAGTTAGTGGAAAAGCAAGCACGTTTTCCCTATATAGTGTAGGAAATTACAGTGGTCATAGGTCAGAGAATAAAATACGACAAATGTAGCAGATTATTCAATTTATACAGGAAATTGATCCTTCAAAACTTCCGACCTTTCTACATATTTGCCGACTGAACGAGAGAAGTTAGGAAATAATGAGATATATCTATCTAATATCTATTTTGCTGGTACCTACCCCAAAATAATTAGTTGATATTCACAGATTGATAAATTGATGTTACATTCAAGAAAATATAAAAATTATTCTGAAAGCTATAATGCGGAAGAAGTAGAATAATCATGAATTGATGGCTTTGCAATTTTTTGAAAAATTTTCGGAAAATATACTGAAAACGGACGAGCACCTATGTGCGCCGTCGTATTTTTTCTTGCAGTCCTTCGTGTTAAAAAGCGATTAGAACGCAATACATTATGGTTTGAAAAACCACGCTTTGATAGCAAACAGAAATTAAAATAAGAAAAAAATTTATTTTATTGAACGCGAAGTGCATCTCTTTCGCAACTTAATAAGAATATTATTATTTCATTCAAAAACAATGAATAAGTCCTTGAAGTGCATCGCGCACTGAAAGCGATAGAGATCGAGATGCGACTCGAACGAAAGTCTCCGCGAAGTGCAGCGTGTTAGAGGAAAACATTTGAAACCCACAAGTAATCCTATTTCAATATGAGCTCAATCCACATACCAACTTACAACTCTAACTCAATTTGCAAAAACTGTGGAATTGAGCAAATGTTCAAATACTGTGGAAGAAACAAGAAATATCTCTGTAAAAATAGTAATATTCTATAATTTTCGGGTGAAATACAACTAATAAAAATGATATAGTGAAATATACTAACATTCATCATGACAGCAATATCTTAATATTTGCTAGACCTGTGTTCCTCACTAAATTGTTACTGTATATTTCAAATAAATGATACATTATACTAAACTTATGCTATCTGAATTCACACCAAAACATCGGTGATAAATTTCGTTCAAAACCCGGCTTTCCCTTTCCAACACCTTTTCCAAAAAGAAGCTGATAGTGACTTTTGATAGAATAAAATTTCAAGTTGTTAATAAGGACTAATTTCATTATTATGAATCGCAGATAGCTGAATAATTATATATTCATTCAATCAATTCTCAAATACTTCTTTTTACAAAAACTACTGCAGTTATAATATAGCATGCATAGGTAGCATTTTTAAGATTATCATTTACTCAGTTCTGCTTCTCATTACTTTGCTTATTTTCTTCCAATCTGGAATATAGATGATCTAAGTGTAACTGAAATAAGCAAAGAAATACCAAATATAACTGTAACTAACAATACTATCAATTAAGTAGATAATAAGTTCATACTTAAAAATATTAGCAATAATTTTATATATTTGATCATTTCTGATCACAACACATTGAAAATTGAAAAAGCTTCAAAAATTACTCTTTTGAAGTGTTAGACAAATATATCAGGTCCAGAAAAGTTCACAAAATAATTTTTTACTCGCTTAGCCAAAAATTTATTGAGGAAATTGAGGAGTCTAAACGATGAACGTATCACATTCCTCTTGCGCTGAAATCACTACTCTGAGGTTTGATTGTGTCTATAATTACAAAATACATTTCGAGTAGATACCACATAAAGCAAGCGAAATCTCCATCATACATAGAAATTTTTTAATGTTTTATTCTCAATTCATTTGAGGTTTTTAGTGCATATATAAGATAAACCTTTATCTAAGGGTTTATGAATAATTCAAAAGAGAATGGATGGCCAAAAGCTATATGTTGTGAGTATCGAAATATTTTCAGTTTATTGTATAGTAATATAAAATTCTGGAAAATTTCGACACGGCTTCAATATTCACGAACACGAAGTAGAAAGTTAGGGTTTGAAACTGTCAGATGAATTATTTATACCATTATAAACCTCAGAAAGCTTGCAAAAGAAACGAAAAAAACATATGATATAGTTATTTCTTCGTATACACTGCTATTGCTATACTCAATATTCCCTCGCGATATAAATTCTTATAATTGAAGAAATAAACTAACAGAAAAGCTTTTCAACTTGAGGAGAATGTTGCTGAATCCTCAATAATGAATGAGGCATTCTTCTTAGCTAGGCTGATGGAATCGATAGTCACTCGGAAAGAAAGGACTATTAATAATATAAGATATAAGGATATTCTAGGGGGCTATCCCGGAGGAAACACCTCGAAGTTCATCCACTCTAAATGAAACACCAATCATGATGCCAGCAATCATGACAACATCCAAAACCTAAATATAGAGTTGTGGAATATACGGGGAATTGGACATACTACTAATAACATTAACTGCGTTCAATAGAATTTGCAATCGAATAAACCGCATACTCTTACTTTAACTGAAAGTCAGATTAGTCCAAAATCTGACACCACGTGACTCCTGCAGATACTGAGTATGAATTAAGATCTAGGTTTAGTTTCAAAGGTAGTGTTTGCGTTAACGTTCGGCGGAAGTTGCATGTCAATGTGAAGAATCTATGGAAGTTGAGAACCTCGATCTAGTGTGCCTCAAGACTCATATGCTCCGTGTCTAGTTCTCTGATGCAGACCAACCTCAGTCGTTATTCCAACATTTATCGCAGAAAGTCGACTGGATCTCATTAAATCACCCAGCCTCTGATGATGTAATACCAGGAGATTTCAATGCTTATAATTCTAGTAAGCTAACACATTTCAACAAAACTTCAAGTGTCAGAGATGCTGATCAAGATGCAGAAGTTTTTAATCAGGTGAATTTAACAAGTGTAGAATTTCTCAGTCTGCATAAATTCAAACAACAACCAATATCTGAGCTTTGGCTCAACAAATATTGCAAACGTGCTTCAGCCTGCCACCAGAAAGCCTTCAGCGAATGGTGTTCAGGCCCGTCAGATGAGTCAAAACAATTAATACAACAAGTATTTAACAAAAAATACAACAAAATGGTCACTAGAAAAATAAACAGCAACAACTTCTGTTACACTTCATTTTCGCCATTTGTTGAACGCAATAACTGTCTAGCATCTCGATCCAAGGAAGAAGCGAATCTTTTCATACCTTGTTTTTCGAAGATGCTACTTCAGAAGCAGGTCAAAGGCGATCTCCTAATATTCCTAAGGCACTTGTTTACATGCTTGAATTGAAATTTTGAACACGAAATATCTGTCGCCAACAACTGAAATGCGAAAAGTCGACAGATTCTGATGGAATTCCATCTAATGTTTCAAAACGTTCTGATCTCGTCTCATTAGTAATCATCAATAAGCCTTACGAGATCGTCGCTAAAGAGCTGACCTCCTCAACTATATTACAAAACTTTGGACAAGCGTTTAGAGAATCATGAATTATCAGATATCCTAGATATGTTTGAGGCTCTCCACCGAGTTTGATACATAGCACTCTTATCGAAGCTAGAATTATATAGTCACCTGAACAAACTATGAGGATTGATTAAATGCTACCTTCTGAAAGGAATTACGTGTTGTGAGTGATGGTGCGAGCTCGGAGCTGCTTACTGTGAATACCGGAGTGCTTCAAGGGTATATCTTGCTACCAACGCTTTTAAACTTGTTAATGATTAGTTTGACACAAAACAAACTTATGAGCTTCGCTGGCTACTGACCGTCAACGTGATGCACAAGTTAACTCCATAAATAGCGTACCTGGGATAATTTCTAATTAGGAATCTAATAAATTCGTTGCTTTCAATGACACAAATATACAAGCAACCAGGTTTTCAAGGAAATCTCTCCTTATAAATACTAAGTCAATATTGGAGAATAAAACTATTAGTTCAACTGCTTAACTATATCTTTTGGTAATCGGCGTTAAATCAAGTTTAACCTGGCACAAACACGTCCCCATCATTGCAAAGTTAGCTGTACAGAAGCTTAGTTTCTTCTTGCCTGCTAAAAATCTATTCACGCCTGAACTGCTATTGTTGCTTTATAAGATTCAAGCAGTGATTAAGCATATAAGTTCGTCAACCATTGCAATAATGTTCTAATGCTTGGTGTTCTGCACCTGAGCACTTCTTGAATTCGCTTCACTCAATCCGGCAAAGATTAGTGAGCCACCTGGTCATTTACCTCTCAGCTTCATTCACTCAAACGTCGGAGGAGGGTTGTCGATTTGTATCTTTTTTACAAATATTATTACGGCACGTGTTCCGCAGTAATTTCCGCGGTTATTCTACCAGGAGCTGAATTCATTCGCCACAAGGAAGACAGATGATACACACCAATCAGCTGAGCACATCCCGATAGACAAAACATCGGTGTATCAGAGATCGTTTCTGAACTGATGAACATCTATGAAACGCTTTGAAATCATTGAGGTGAACTGGAGACTCATTAGCTATAAGATGTCTCGTAATTTGATTCGTCATTTCAGCATACCGCTGAGTAAGCTAAAATCAATCATACAACTTTATAAAAGTTTCTTTACAACATAAAACTAAAAAGCCATTGTCATGTAGTGAGATTTTTGCATATAAAAACCCTCTAAATATTCATATGATCCCAATAGATTCTAGTGGTTTTTCCATATATTTGCTCATAGTTCATCCAACGCACGATGTTCGAACAAACGGCCTTAGCCATCTATATTGATCCAAGCAAAGTATTCTTCTCGTGTAACTTTAACACACTCCCTACTAAACCACTTTAATTAAGAGCCAGTTTCGCAATAAGTCTTTTCCACAATTTCGTTCCACATGTGACCCTAAAGTTTAAGTGTCAATATTGTCGTTGTGAAAGCTGACTTCGAATTTGAATGCAAGAATAAACTCACTATAAATTTTTATCCACTCTGCCTGGGGTTAGATGAACATTTATGGTGTTTAGAATTGAATTTTTCACTGAAAACCGATCCGATTGAAGTTGGAACACACACGTAGTATTTACACTGCATAGTTTCGAAACGGAATTTCGAGTTGCACGCTGGGATGCTCTGATAGATATTTCAGGCATCGACGAACTCCGACTGAGACGAAAAAGCAAAATCAATAGCAAATTTAATACTACCGAAATAGTTGAACTATATAATATTTATAGATTTTGATAAATCCATATTTGCATTTATAATATTTCATTTATTTTGTTTATTTAATATGGGATTATGCTGCAACCTGAAGGTCTAATGTGCCCCATCAGAGCTGTTTTCTGTACTACGCCATCTACCTATAGCTCGTCTTCATTCATAACATTAGTTTGGATAACATTTGTGGATAGTATTGATTCCTTTTTGTCGTTGAACAATGAAATATGTATTTGATGTTGGTTTTTTTGGAAAAAGACATAATGAATATTGATATTATTAAAATTATCAATGTAGGCGAAATAAAATTATGGCGTACTATATTGCGTTTACCGAGGATATCTATATTGATCAGTTTACACAACTCCATTCGAAAATATGAAATATTGATGGAATCGATATATTACAACTACATATATACATATATATATATATATATATATATATATATATATATATATATATATATATATATATATATATATATATTATATATATATATATATATATATATATATAATATATATATGTATATAAATATATATATATATATATATATATATATATATATATTTAAACTTTAAAATGAAACACACTTGGCTTAAGTTTTACTATATAAAAATGTTTAGATACTGTATTTAGCAGTAAAGGATAGTCGACATGTTTCGAGTTATGAGCTCATTATATATTAAAACAGTGGTTTATTATAACAATTTACACATTTATTAAAAGAAATAACGCATGACGCACGTTTCGGTGGAACTTCACCTTCTTCAGATGTTAACGGCAAACTTTTTGCCATTAGTATCTGAAGAAGGTGAAGTGTATATATATATATATATATATATATATATATATATATATATATATATATATATATATATATATAATATAATTTAACTGAGATTGAATCCTCGCACAACACTTGGTGAAACATCATAAAGAATAAAAATGTTAAAATAAAACACACTTGGCTTATGTAAGTTTCACTATATAATGAGTTTATAACTCGAAACATGTCGACTATCCTTTACTGCTAAATACAGTATTCAAACATTTTTATATAGTAAAACTTAAGCCAAGTGTGTTTTATTTTAAAGCTATATATTATATATATATATATATATATATATATATATATATATATATATATATATATATATATATAGATATATATATAGCTCAATAAACGTAATAGGACAGTAACGGGGTACTGGCCAAAACAATGCAGAAGAATAACAGATGAGATTCCCCAGAAAATACTAGAGATAGCAATAAAACGATGTAGAGTGCTACTAATATCTTGTTTGTTCAAAAAGCTTGATGTTTGAATGAACAAGATATTAGTAGCACTCTACATCGTTTTATTGCTTCCTCTAGTATTTTCTGGGGAATCTCATCTGTTATTCTTCTGCCTTGTTATATATATATATATATATATATATATATATATATATATATATATATATATATATATATATATATAAGAAAAATTTTCAAACAAAGTACGGAATGTATGTATCGGAAAAATATATGCTCTCTAAAAATGAAACTTTTAATGAAAGCATTCAGATATTGAGAAAATGGAGGTATAGAAAAATAATTCAAGTGTAAACACGCGATGAATACAATACAGCTACGCAGACCTTGAATTGAACTTCTTGAATAAAAGGCTTCAGCTTCGACTGAGGATTGCAGTGACATCCAGTTTGATGCAAAGGTTTTTATAGAATCTGTAGAGATGTTACGTAGCAGGCTCTTCAATTAGTATCCAGTAATTTGTTCCTTTCCAACAAATATTTGATAAAAACAGATAGGGTTCGTGCTGTTACTAGGGAAACAGGTAGGTATAGGGGAAATAAATTGATATGGGAGCAGTCAGCTAGACAACCTCAAAAACAAGGATCTTGTTTGTTCACACTTCGGACATAAAAACTAGTCTTTCTAT
>JARQZK010001598.1:110000-112500 GCA_030704885.1 Cynegetis impunctata
TATATTATATATATATATATATATATATATATATATATATATTATATATATATATAAATAATATATATATATATATATATATATATATATATATATATATATATATATATATATATATATATATATATATATATATACCGGGTGAATTTTTCAAGTTGAATCAGTTGAAAATCTTGAAAATTGAACATCATACGGAAAAATGTTTCTCATAAAAAAAAATCAATTTGAGGGGAAGTCAACTTATGCTGAAAACTCATCAATTCTCTTCACCCTTGTGGGGGGAGAAGATGTCAATTTTGAAATTTTTAATGGTAACCTCTGTTTTTCATTGCAGATTCGTATTCTACGGAAAAAAATACAAGTTCCTTGAGATCAAGTTTTTACGAATCTTCATACGAATTTGAATTTACCATCTAAACGATCTTATTTATCCGCTGTATTAATCATTCAAATGAAATTCTGACGTTAAGGTCGTTCAGATGGTAAATTCAAATTCGATTACAGAGTCATCTGTGAGGAATCGTAAAAATTAATCGAACCAAAGTTTTGTAATTTTTGTCGTAGCATACGAATCTGCAATAAAAAACAGAGGTTCCCATTTAAAATTTCAAAGTTGACCTCTTCCCCCCTACAAGGGTAAAGGAAATGCAAGAGTTTTTAGAATAAGTGGACTTAAAAAATTTACCTGGTTTATCTATATATATATATATATATATATATATATATATATATATATATTATAATATATATATATATATATATATATATATATATATATATATATATATATATATATATATATATATTTTATCACTGCCATGAAAGACGAGATATGGGAAGGCCGAGAAGAAGATGGGTATCGTAACAGGCAACGTGCCTAAAACCTGAAGTGAAGAAGAAGTAAATATATATATATATATATATATATATATATATATATATATATATATATATATATATATATATATATATATATATATATATATATATATATATATATATATATATATATATATACCTATATATATTTATTAATTGAATGAATAACCATTACTGGAAGGTAAAAAAACAGCAATGTCTAATGAAAATAAAGTGTTCAAAATATCCACCAATATTTGACTCTATTGATGAGTACATTGAATAATACTGGAGTATCTTTCCCTGCAATTGAATACTTATAAGAATCGATTATTTAATTACGCTAAAGAAATATTCCGTATTTAAAGAATGCTTCACAAAAATTAATAAAGTAGAGAAGCGCAATTGAAGAAGTAGGTCAAATGAAAGAAAATACAGGAAGCAATTTTATTCAGTTTTTTATTGCCACATATTGTTACATCATCTTGAAATTTCATATTACCCTAGGAAGAGGGGAAACGGTATTTCTTTTGGCTTTCTATCTAGCCCAAATGTACCCCTAAAATATTATTTTATGAATTATTCCTAAGTTGTGCTGTGTTTAATTGTGCGTTATATCATCTGGAGAATTGTTATTCCACAGACGTATCTGGGTTATAGACCGTTCGTGGAATGATTGATGCTACTTATGCGTGAATAATACAGTTTTCCGCAATGTCCCGATTTAACTAAGAATGAGCTTCATCAAATATTTGAATGAAATAAAGCCATGAACTTTTTGACTTGGCGACTGTGTATTCACATTCATTCATTTTGTAAATGAAAAAGCCAGAAGATGGAGAATATATTGTCAACGATAGATGATAAATTCATACAGAAATAAAAATTTAAAATCAGTACCTTCATATACTCACATGCACTCATCGAGAAATAGGCCAGGATAAAACAGAGGAAATTTTTTGGGACAAAGTTCTTTTCAAGTGAAAATGTATGATCTGAGGTTAACAGCGCTAAAATCTCATTATCAGGTCTCTATAGCTTAAAACATTCACACATCAGAATAAATATGATGACAATGTTCATTAAGAGATGCGTTTTTAACATTACGAGACATACCTTGTTCGAAAATGATTTTCTTCCAGCTCTGGTGATGTTCTGTTTTTTTCTCTCGCAATAATCATTATATGTGCCGTTTTGGCAATACCTTCCTCAGGTTGTAACATACTTAGTGGTCCGACTTTTTCCTGGTACAGAAGAGCGCTCCAAAGGAATCATTTTCTGTATAGCTCCTTTTTATATATTGCTCTACAATCCCACTGTGAGGTATATTCACCTAAATTGGCGCTATCTTTACGAAAATAAACCATTTTGGTTGAGAATTTCTCCTATATATAAAACGGTTTTCTAGAGAGTAAATCGAATTGCATATGAGAGAGAGGGTAAGGGAATCACTTATCATGAATGAAAAGAGACATGCAAATTCACCAAGGGCTGTGCAAATATGTGAAGGGGCATGTAACTTGAAATGCAAATTCATAGGTGTCTATGAACTCGAGATTGAATGCTAAGAACGATGAAACTTATCCTCATATAATACGAACCATTTTTGATATTTTTAACTAGAGTACTTGGAGTTATACAA
>JARQZK010001598.1:115000-155000 GCA_030704885.1 Cynegetis impunctata
GAGTTCTTGTTTTCAAATTAAAACCATTTTTCCATCTATTTTAGGTCATCAACTTCCAACCCTGTTGCTTCAAAACTAAGTCGTTCATCCTGTAAACAAGATTTATTTCGTACCAACCCCTGTCCCAGTATCCTCCCTCGGAAGATCAACCCAATTCGTACCGAAACAATTCCCATCCAAGATATCATATGAAACTCCCTACTTACATATATATATATATATATATATATATATATATATATATATATATATATATATATATATATATATATATATATATATATATATATATATATATATATATATATATATATATTATATATATATATATATTTATTTGAATTGTTGTTGCCTGTGAACTATTTTTAACTTTTTGATAATTATTAGCAATAACAGGCTTGGTGGTGAATCTCAAAAAACTCGATTTTATTGAAAAGTTGACGTTTCGTCACCAAGCCTGTTATTGCTAATAATAATCAAAAAGTTATATATAAGTATATATATATATATATATATATATATATATATATATATATATATATATTCATAATATATATTATATATATATATATATATATATATATATATATATATATATATATATATATATATATATTATATATATATATATATATATATATATATATATATTATATATTTACAAAATCCAAATTTAACAATCTTTGTTCAATCCACTGTGATGTCTGTCCAACATAGCAACCCCAACGCACCCCACATGTAATTTCATAAATGATATTACTATGGTATTGTAAGGGTGTTTTCTCTTTAATCCTAGAAAACAAATCCAAATCTCTAACTATGTTGTATTTTGCTATTTTTATGTGTGGAAAATCTTTGAAACAACTTATTATTATAGATTTCCCACACATAAAAATAGCAAAATACAACATAGGTAGTTAAAAATTTGGATTAAAGATGAAACACCCTTACTATACTATAGTAATGTGATTTATGAAATTTCATGTGGGGTGTGTTGGACAGACATCACTGTGGATTGAACAAAAATTGACACAACACAAGAGTGATTGCCGATTAGGTGAAAACTCTTATGCAGTCGTAGAACATCATAAAAACACTGGTCATTGCTTTGATTATGACAACGTGAAAATATTAGAAATAAAAGAAAATTATAAAAGCAGATTTGTCCTTGAGATGTGCCACATCAAGAAAAAATTCTATTAATTTTAGATCAGAAGTAGGGTAGTTAAGTAAGATATATTGTAACATTTTAGAGCTTATTTAAATATCTATTACTCTGTACTTTTGTTTATAAATCATTGTATCACGTGCTCCCGTTCATTATTTATGATGTTTCCTATGATAAGTCTCGTTCAGAACATGTTGTTGAACGTTCGTGTTAAATTATTTAGTGACTGACTTTGTGTAGAGATTTTTTTTTGTGAGTAGATTGGTTTTTTATGCCGTCTGTTTTTTCAACTGTTCGTATTTTACATTTGTAGATTTTCTCCTGAGGAAGTAAATAATAAATTGACGAAATATAGAGATCAGGATATATATATATATATATATATATATATATATATATATATATATATATATATATAAATATATATATATATATATATATATATATATATATATATATATATATATATATATATATATATATATATATATATATATATATATATATATATATATATATATATATATATAATCTCTTAATAATTATTAGCAATAACAGGCTTGTTGAATCTCAAAAAACTTGATTTTATTAAAAAGTTGACGTTTCGCCACGACATTCGTGGCTTTTTCAAAACTTTTGAAAAAATTGAAATTTCTTTGACATTTATTGATTTGAAAAAATTTGAATAGTTAAAAAAGACTACTATGTTTCACTAAAGTTTTTCGGCTGTGGCCGTTCTTTGTTATTTATTACGTGCTATTCAGTCCAATATTAACATTCAAATCTGTTATTATCAGATGGTAAGGAAAACCAGGTTTCTGTGGTTTCCCTTACCATATAATAATAACAGATTAATTTGAATGTTAATATTGGACTGAATAGCACGTAATAAATAACAAAGAACGGCCACAGCCGAAACACTTAAGTGAAACATAGTAGTCTTTTATTAACTATTCAAATATTTTCAAATCAATAAATGTCAAAGAAATTTCAATTTTTTCAAAAGTTTTGATAAAGCCTCGAATGTCGTGGCGAAACGTCAACTTTTTAATAAAATCAAGTTTTTTGAGATTCAACAAGCCTGTTATTGCTAATAATTATCAAGAGATTAGCAATAGTTCACAGGCATATATATATATATATATATATATATATATATATATATATATATATATATATATATATATATATATATATAATTATTTATTCGAATTGTTGTTGCCTGTGATCTATTTTTAATCTCTTGATAATTATTAGCAATAACAGGCTGGTTGAATCTTAAAAAACTCGATTTTATTAAAAAGTTGACGTTTCACTACGACGATTAATAAAATCGAGTTTTTTAAGATTCAACCAGCCTGTTATTGCTAATAATTATCAAGAGATTAAAAATAGATCACAGGCAACAACAATTCGAATAAATAATTAAATATTGCAAGCTGAAAATATGGCAATGATCCCAAACTTAAGCTGAGAGTTTCAAACATTGTTCTAGATTGTGAGTACCTTTTTAAAAGATTTGAAATTCTAAATAAAAATTTCATTAAAAACGGCTACTTCCATATAAACGGGCTATACCGATAATTTTGCTCTACTTATTTAATATTTTCCCGCGACTAATTTCTTTATTATTGTTTATTTACTCGTTCTGAGATCTCGCGGATGGCATTAATCGCCTCCGTGGCAGAGTTTGACCAAATCTCCCAAACCGGAGAGTTCAAACAATAGTCCACAAAGGTGTGATTGTCTTCCGTAGCAGAGGTTTTTATTTGTTGTACTATTTTCATCTCCAAATTTTCAATCCAATGCTTTGCGACGCCGTTCTGATGAGGACCAAAGAGTCCGAAACACGTGTCAACGGCTGCTTCCATATAAACGTTCTATACCGATAATTCTGCTCTACTTTTTTAATATTTTCCTGCGACTAATTTCTTTGTTGTTAGATAAATAGTACCCTATTATTTTTATTTTCGAACATTACGTAGGTAAAGGTTTCTGTGGTTTCCCTTGCCATCTAATGATAACAATTTTGAATGTTGATATTAGACTGAATAGCACGTAATAAATAACAAAGAACAACCACATTCGAAAAAATATTTTAGCGAGACAAAGCAGTCTTTGTCTATTCAAATTTTTTCAAATCAATAAATGTCAAGGAGATTTCAATTTTTTCAAAAGTTTTGATAAACTACGAATGTCGTAGTGAAACGTCAACTCTTTAATAAAATCGAGTTTTTTAAGATTCAACCAGCCTGTTATTTCTAATAATTATCAAGAGATTATATATATATTATATATATATATATATATAATATATATATATATATATGTATGTATGATATAGATATATATATTTATATATATATATATATATATATATATATATATATATATATATATATATATATATATATATATATATATATATATATATATATATATATAGAGAGAGAGAGAGAGAGAGAAATATGAAATTGAGTTTTTGGTTGCAAACATCATAAAAAGTTACATAAAGTGAACAAGGAAAATTCTTTAATAATTTGAAAAATTATCAACACAACTTTCCAAGGAAGCTGGTTATACGTATTCCGCAACGCGAAATCTGCATTCACAATCCAACGGTGCATTATAGAAATTGTCAAGTCAATCCGACTCATAATTGCACCCATTTTAATAAATAGGTTTTCAAAGTGAAAACTTGCTAGAATTTATATCACTTCAACTTTTTCCTGCTGTTATTACTTGAAGTGAATTATCCTATATGCCTGTGGATGAATTAGCGCATTAAATTGACAAAGTTTTACTATTATTCATTACCATCCATGAAACCACCTTTGGCCTGACGACTGAACTTTATTACATCGATTGTGTTGTACGTTTTGACTATTATATTGAGTTGAATTCAATAACGATGAGTTTGTATGGGCACATGTACTGGATACTTTACATTCAGTTACTTATAACAGATACGCTGCCTAATTACTTCCACATCGTAATTTTAATCTACTTCCCCGTATCTCAGTTGGATTGATTTGTTTCTCTTTCCATCGAAACTTTTTCCAGATTCCCAGAATAGTTTGAATATTTTGTATTTGAAAGAGGTTAATGACAGTTTTTATCTGTTTGTTGTACTGAAAATGAACTTAATGAGTGCGGATAAATAGAAATATCTTCTCGAAAACCATTTTTTACTATGCGAGTTGACACCAGTTAATTGTTAACTCTTCAAATTCTATACTACGAAGGAGAATGATTTCCAGAGGATCCATTCAAGTTCCTGGGTTATTTCATATCAGACGCAGGCTTAGATCACTCAGATGGGCGAGGAAAACTACAGAGAACCCAACTCTGCTAATTCAAGTAATGCTTGTACTTATATATTTCATTGCACGAAGCATACTTTTAGATTCTTTTACTACAACATATTGATTATTCTGCATGCCTAAAAGATTTATATACGGAAAAAGATCCCTCAAAATAAAAATTAATTATCTTCGCATTTTGATGAAAAAGTTTTTATATTGTCAAAGAGTTCAAACTGTAAAGCCAACTTTTCATAGGCATCAGATATAAGATTCACTTTCATATTTCTATAAAGCCACAAGACAGTTTGAAAAACTTGTTGAAACCTACATGAAATGTACCTAATTCTGCATGGCTGAAGCCTAACAGGGGGCAAGTCATTTAAATCTAATTAAACATCCAGCAAATAGCATGCAATCTGTCAAACATTTCATCCTCTAGAAAACGTAGTTTACGAATTTCAGATAACTGTTGAAAATGAAAGAAAAAATTATAATTTCGTTTGTTGAAGCTGAAAATAAAGCATTTTTTATTATAAATCTGCTTTTAATGTTCGAGATTCAAGTCACCAAAGTATTTTTGTATCTTTTTTTAATTTCGCTAATTGAAATTTATATTTTGTGA
Organism: Cynegetis impunctata; assembly: GCA_030704885.1. Lineage (NCBI taxonomy): Eukaryota > Metazoa > Arthropoda > Insecta > Coleoptera > Coccinellidae > Cynegetis > Cynegetis impunctata. The sequence goes on from JARQZK010001598.1 coordinate 120,096, forward strand.
TTCGTCGTTCATAATGGAATTAATTCGTAGCTAATGGCAATAGTGGTCATAAAATTGATTATTATAGCTAGTCATGAATCCGGTTATTATTGTTTAATTTTCATTTGTTGTATATTCTCAATAAACTAATGAATGTTGGCATTTGGCGTGCATGAGGGAAGCACATTCTCATATGTTCATATAAATGAATATAGGCAGTAGATAGGTAAATTGCTGGTAATATAATTTAAATTATTAGTCAGGCATAGCGATAGTTTCAAAACTTATTGAAATAATCCACAAAAAAAAGTTATATAGCGGGGTAATTTGAGACATTTTTAAGGAGAAAACTGTTACTGAAAGCTGATGGAGGCATAAATATGTATGCTGACAGCCAATAATGGATTATAATTATTCCTCCAGTTATCACAAGCAACAAACACTCCTTAATGTAATAATTCATTTTCAGTTGTAGAAAATTTCTTGTGAAAACTGAATCTCTGCAGTTTCGTGTATTTGTAGAATATCAGAATACGGAATAAGAAGATCTACGTATCACAATTTACATATATAACAACAATGTGCTCGCTTGGAAATGGAGAATATATTAAATAATGAGTTTTGCCGAAACTAATTTGGTAAGTGTTGTCAACTTATATTAACTGCATAATTATAGCTCTGCTTCAGAAAATAATAAGAAACTCAAGTCGTTATATATTACATTGGAAGATGGACCAATTTTTGAAAAGAATTTTATGAAAACTCAGAGAGTGATGTGAAATAAATAAGTTATAGGTTTTTCGACGCGTCACACTTCTCTGTTCCTAGTTGAAAATCAAATTATTCGCACTAACCATATAGTTTGGAACGAATATGAGATAAGTTTTTGTGATATTTATTCTTTTAATATGTTCATTAAAATGGACGTCTGTATAACCATAGTCAAGCCTTGCTAAATCAACTCAATGAAGAAACTCTTGTACTTTAACGATAATCATCAAAAATCTCATACTCGTCATTTATAATAACATCAAAATATGAGACAAATAATTATTTAAAAATAGCATTAAATCTTAAAAAAGGTATGTATTACGTACACGGTGATTCAATATTGCACCGACAAACAGTGGCAGAACATTCCCAAGATATTATGATGTTGAATTATCTGAGTTTGTTTTCAAATTAACAGAGTTCCAAAATGTTTTATTTTGAGAAAAGAGTATGGTAAAATGTTACCTCATGGTTTTTGCTTGTTTAAAAATTTTCATGTATCAGCATAACCTGCTCGAGTGATTTTCCTTGTAATGACACTATAATTTTGTTCTATTATAACGTGTTTCGTCCATCCCCAAGCATGTGCTACAAAAGCGACCAGCTTGAGTTAAAGCCACATCACATGATACGTTTACATATATGTATAAGTGTTAAAGTGTGGGTGCGACCGAAGTTAAACACCCACCGTAAGCAGTCATGAGAAATCATCTGAAACATTCGTGGCTGTTGAGTTGGCTTCGGGATTTGAACACGGATTTTACGAATGACACACAGATAAGCATGAACACTAGACTATCGACTCTGTTACGTGATACTCCCAAAATACCTTTCTTACTTCAGTAAATATAGCATAGCAGAGTACTTGTGTATATCGAATATTTTTCATTTCATCTCATCTGAATTAAAACGAAATTTATGTGAGGTATTTCAGTTTTTTTTTTGTATTCTTCAGAACATAGGTAAAAATGATAGCGGCAATGATAATCAACAAGTAATAAGTAAATGTTTACAAATTAACTTGTCAGATACCAAGTAGTAGATAGGAATGAGATTAGTAAGAACTGAAGAACGTACCTATGGATTTAGAAAAAAAAAACGTAAAATACTTCGAAAACATCTTGAATGGATATATTTTTAATCTTAATAATATTCCATATACTGTACAAAATAAGAATGTAATCATACAGTATTTTGAAAACGTAATATCTTCAAACATATCTTCATATATTATTTGGAATAATTTTAGGTCAAGGATAACCTCTTACAGATTATCGTGTGATAATGAATCAACCTGTATGATTATGTTAAAGAAGCGAATTTTGGTTCATAGGCGCGTATTTCACATGTGTACTATACATAATTACTGGGAAATATTCGAGGAAATATCACATGAACAAGATTTGTATATTGCGGGAAATTAATTGCTGAATCGTCTGATTAATAGGATCATCTTTTTTTGTTAAAGAAGGGGTTGGTGGGACATAGTCGAATATTTCGCATGTGTTCCACTATCAACCCTCATGGGCTCGCTCATGGGTTTGTTACATAACCAATTTCCATGGGATTCTAACATAAATAGCGAAAAACGAATAGACATATCCTGGGCTCGATTTTTGAGCATATGAAAACCGTTTTTCGATACCTCGAATCGTTTTCGAAAATGGCATTTTTGAAAATTCGCCATATCTTTTTTATTATCAAAATTCAAGATCACAATGCACCACTGAAAACCAAAATATCAAATAGGTAACATTAATTTTTTGAGATATAACACAAACTTGATATTTTTCTTATGGAACATGCCATATTTTATTTTGTTCTTAAAATCTACATGAAATTTCCACAATTTTGATTATTAGTGGATTCATCTTCAAAAAAACTAAAAAAAAAGGCCTCGAAAATTTTGATAATGAAAAAGATATGGCGACTTTTCAAAAATGTCTCTCCTCGAAAACGATTCGACGTATCAAAAAGAGGTTTTCATATTTAAACTCGTTTCGAAGAGCGAGCCCAAGATATGTCTATTCGTTTTTCGCTAGCTATTCTAGAAGTACCATAAACCCCCAAATCTCATCGAAATTGGCTCACCCTGTACATTACCTAGTAAATAATACAGTTGAATGATAACCACTGAAACTCATGGACATTTACAACATTCATACCCCGGATTCGCACCCGGTACCGTCACAGCCGGTTAACAGGTCGACTGCCGATAGATATATACATGTTTATATATATATATATATATATATATATATATATATATATATATTTATATATATATTGATATATATAGATATATATATATATATATATATATATATATATATATATATATATATATGTATGTATCAAAGACGCAGTAATATTGATGAACACAACCCACGTCCAATGCCGGTGTAGAACTGAAGCTTTATTTACCTATGCGTCAAAATATCTGATCGGCGTGATTGGCATTAGTTGAGGCCAGTTGAGGGTACCGTCGCTATTCGATCGATGGGTTCCGCAGTCAATCTGTTAATAAAACTACCTTGGTATTCTATAGAGAACCACACTGTGGAAGGCGACTCACGTTTATATTTGATTTAATCAATTAATAACCACAAGCTAACGTATTATCATATTTCAGCCATTATTGAGTGATTGATATGAAGAACGAAACAGATATCAGTTTATGAATTGATCAAGAGACAAATAATATATTATCATATATTAAAAAGCAGGTACAATTAAAAAACAGCGTTTGAGAGCAATTAAATGGAGGAATGAAGCAAACAATTTTATTCATTATTTTTATAATATTATTGAAAAATAAACATTTTATTATGAATTTTTATAAAAATATGATCTATTTGTGAACTTAATCAGTGAATTCAATCTTAGTTATGATTGGTTTGTAGTAACCAAAGTAGGACATTCATTTTAAGTTATAGTAACAAACAGAAAACAGAATCAATACTGGTATTGTATTTTATTCTCGTTTTTGCTGAATTTTTATTGATTTTTGAATCAAATTCATCCAAAAAAACTTGTAAAAATGGCTCTGAGTTTTTATCCGAGAAGTTTCTGTTGAAATAGCTACTTTTTTGTATTAAACATAAATTTTAAAATATCAAAAGTTAGTTTCTCTCATCATTAGTAGGTATATATAGTGAAGTATTCTGGTACTTAGCTGACTTCGTCATTACTATCCCCAACTTCTTCTGAATTACTTTCACAATGCATTATTCATTAAACGAAATAAAAAAATATTGACAACGTAACGTTCGAAAGTAATTAAATGAACAAGAAAGGTTATAAGGGAGGCTCCGTGGCCGAGCGGTTTAGGTAACGCTATGCCGTCTTCGTTGACGGAGTTGGTGGGTTCGATTCCCACCGTGTTCCTGGGTGTTTGTATGCGTCCGATTTAAGTGGTTCCCCTCATTTAGTAAATTAATGGCTAAATGTCCAAGTTGACGAAGCCAAATTGTACGGAGGTCGGGCGCGTGTGAGAGGGCACACGTCCCACCTCTTTTAAAAAATATAAAATAAAGGTTATAAGTATTATGTCTCACACAGCTTGCTGAAGACATACGCATATATGAATACAGCTGAAACGCACGTGACTGTTACTGTTACACATTTTTCACGTCTCTAATTCAACCAAGTATATGGACTGTAACGTGCAATAAAAGACTCCATTCCAAAAATTAATTCAATTAAATTTAATTTTAAATTGAAAAATGAGAAAATCTAGTAAAAAAAATTCCGATGGGGAGTTTCTTTCTTCTACATAAAAGATCCATCAACACTTCCTAAGAGTTTAATGTGAGTATATCCACCCGTTCGAAATAGATGGTATTAATTTTGACATTTTACTTTGAATTATTGCTGAAAAATTTAAATACAGAGTACATATTTCATCCAGCACATCACTTTAATACAGTTCCGTATATAATCGCTATCCAAACGCGCTTCTGAGTCTGGACGTAACACTGAGGAATTAAAAGATTAATTTTATCTCTGGGGAACTTTTGCAGCAAAAGGTCTGAAAGTTATATTGAATAAATTTGCAGTTCTAATTTCATATTTCTATAGTTGGATGATATTTGCTCGGAATCGTGAAGAGTTTATACTTCATTCCGGAAATGAAGTCACGGCAATACTGAAAATATGAATCACAAGTGATTTCGTTGTTTAATATAAGTAATACTATAGACTAGTAGATAAAGAAGATTACGATAATATATCGTTATAAAAATACTGCACTTATTTTTATCTTTTTATTCTGCTACATAGAAACGAGAAATGAGACAAATATTTAAATTTTAAACCATAAACCGGCAGTTGGCTTTAAATGAAAACATATACCTTAATCTGAAAGCTAAATAAAAAAAAAATAATAAGAATCAAAAGCCTAGTATAATACCCAATACTACATCACTCGATTCATAAATATCTAAATCTTCGAGAGATCTTATATTTATATATAATGTCTCTAATATTTTTTCATCACTTTCATATTAATAACTTGTCTGAGTTTATTCTAATTGACACTAGGCATTACACCTTTTGAATATGAAAGAAACATACACAATACTACAAATGAATTTGAGGTGCCTACTGTTATGAAAAGACTTATTTTCAGTGTTATAGCTCTGTTGTTTTTCAAAGAAAAAAATGAACCATATTGAGTTTTACACTTTTACATTCAGAAGATGCTAACGATTTCTTGTAAAAACAAATTTTCCAAAATTTCAAATGACTGAATGGACAAACAATAACTCGCTCTAAAGAAGTGAAAAACATATTAATTTTTTTTTCACTGGATTTGCAAACAATATGTATGAATGAGAGATGAAAAAAAACAGAAAAAAATAATAAAATCCATCAACTACTCAACACATTGAAATTAACTTGAGAATAAGAGGCCTCGGCAGCCCAGCGGTAAGGTGTATCGCTTGTAAACCGAGGATTGTGGTTTCGAGTCCCACCTTGCTCTTGGGTGTTGTGTATGTCCGAAATTTAGTGGTTCTATATATATGATTAAATTGTTGGGTAATGTACATCTTTTACAAGCCCATTGGCCGTTCGGAACCGGCGTTAAACTGTAGGTTCCTCGAGTTAAATAAAACTTGACAATATAATATATCTATTTGTTCAGCTAAAAATTATTACATATTTTGAAAGCATATAATACAAAATAACTCTTGCACTATAAAATTAAATAATTGTTCCAAATGAAAAAGTTAAACCAGTTATATTACAGAAAATGTTGTTTATATTATAACAAATATTATAATCATCTATATGTGGAGAGTTTTCAAATCAATACATTCAACATCTCTCATTACTGTGAACTTTTCTTTCAAAAGTACCTTTTCACACACGATATTTCCTCCAATCCAAACGAAAATAATTTTACACTGTCTAATAGGCTTACGGAAATTTTGTATTGCCATTAGCATAAGAAAATTGAAATATACTTGTTGCATGTCGCATCTTCAAAAACTTAAGTTATTCCGTATAAATTTTAGTTCGATTCTGTCAAATACATATTCTTCAACAACTGCACAACCAACGAATACAATCTTTTGATTAACTCTTTTGATATAATGTCAGTTATTGAGAACAAACTTTTACTGCTTTGATGGATCTTGTCAATCACTTTCGATATTTGGTATATTTTGAGTCCATTTCGAGAATAAATTTTAGTGGAATGCCGATTCCAAATATTTGCTAAACGAAGCTTTTAATGCAGGGTTCTGCATCCTTATGCATTGGAAGTATATTCCATGATATAAACATTTCATGAAAGAGATTAACGGATCTCATGGCTTTGTGATAAATGTGATTTTCAAAAACATATTCAACAGATTTACAGACATACTCACTGCAAATTTTCAAACAGTTTTCAAGAAGATGAACTATTTCTGGTACATCAGTATGTACATCAGAACTATTGAAACCCTTTTTCTAACATCACTGTCTTGATCTACAAGTGATGGATTCTTTTCAGAACTCATGATATTTTTACTAAATTAGGTTTCTATAATATTTTTCTTCAAAGCTGCCTACTTATTGAGAAGACCTTTCCAATCACTGAATTTAAGTTATTTTCTAGTTTTGCTCACTCATTTATTCAGTGAGAGTAATGACTCTTGTACTTATGGTGGTATAGGATCGTCTTGATTAAATTCGGTTCAAATATACGGTAGGGCTCAAATGAGGTTTGTTTAATGTTTGAGCTGATAATAAAACAAACCCTTCCTTTTGGCTGAAGTAACAATGGAAAATAATGAAAACACTGAATTGCGTTGAAGGAAATATGTAAATAATGTTGTATTAAAATAAATTAGATGGGATTAATACGCTTGGAAAACGCAAATTTATAATTCATAAAAGTTTTTTTTAATATAAAATGATACTTTCTAAGGGAATTTTCGTTGTTGAAAATGTGAATTATATGTTTCTGCAAAATCTCCGCAGATGGCTAAAACTTCTCCCTATCCTAAATTGCCGGATCGAACATATTCTGAACCCCTGATGAATAACCTCGAAAAAACTTTAGTCCATATCCTCTTTTCATCGCGTGTGAAGTTTTCGGGCAGAAAATCAGTAGCCAAAGCTTAGTTCAAAAGTTCTCAGTTGTCAGAAAGGGAATGAAAACGGAAAATAATCGAATTCTTCGAACTTCTGTTCAATGCAAATCCTCCAGCTTATTGCGAACATGATGTTGAAAAAACTTTCAGGAATACTTAACTCAAGTGGGGTAGGTTAATAAGGCAGTTGGGAATGATAGAAATATCAAAAGCTATCAAGAACAAATAATCAAGAGCAATTAAACAAGTTGAAAGTTCGCTCTCCAAGTAGGTTTTAGCGCTGGGAGATAATTAAGTTGATGTCAGCTGCGAGACCCGTTCGATAAGTATCCAGAAGTTCGGCTGGAGGGAATCAATCCGATTTCGATCTGAACTAGGAAACACATACAAAACGCCAGTTCATTCCCAGGTCTCTGCTCCGGGACCTGACCGATCGCCGTTGCTAACCAGACCACAACGCTGTCCGGCGACCAAAACTTTTTGACTTGAGTTCGATTCTATCAAAGGAATCAATCCCGAAGGAGTGTTAAGATATAACTTTCTCAGAAGACTTTATTGCATCACTTGTAATAGATTCGGAGAGACTGATATTTTTATAGTCATCGTAAAGTTTTACCCCTTTTTTCGCTGTCTCTAAACGTTCAGACATTCACATCGTAAATACAGCCAAAGCGTAATTTGTTTGTGAAAGGGAATCCAGAAATTGAACGTTCTCATCGTAAGAGTGGTAAACAGATTCAGAATGAGTTGTTCTGGTTTGAATCGATTATTTATGGAAAATATCCGTAGAAATTGTGTCGAGATAAATTTCACCTTTGCGTGAGAGGAAAAAATGGAAATATAGTTTCTGTTTCGCTTTTGGTTCTAGAAGAGCATTAAAATGAAAAAACGCGTGATCACCAGAGCTTTGTCACTAGGGTCGTATTTTTCGCGAGGTCCACAGCATATTATGGCGAACCACATACACACATATACACACACACACACACACACACACATATATATATATATATATATATATATATATATATATATATATATATATATATATATATATATCTATATATATATATATATATATTATTATTTATGGAGCGTGTAATAAAGTGATAACAAGAACATGTGATATTTTTGCTGCTCGGTATCCGCAAAAAACCAAGCCATCACCAAATAGGTATGGTTTAATTTTCTGCGTATTGCTTTTGACAGATCCAACATTTATAAAATTTTGTATTATATTTTTAACGGTATTTGGCGATGACTTCGTTTTTTGCGGATACCGTATATATATATATATATATATATATATATATATATATATATATATAATATAATATATATATATATATATATATATATGTATATATATATTATATATATATATATATATATATATATATATATACGGTATCCGCAAAAAACGAAGTCATCGCCAAATACCGTTAAAAATATAATACAAAATTTTATAAATGTTGGATCTGTCAAAAGCAATACGCAGAAAATTAAACCATACCTATTTGGTGATGGCTTGGTTTTTTGCGGATACCGAGCAGCAAAAATATCACATGTTCTTGTTATCACTTTATTACACGCTCCATAAATAATAAACAAATTCAGGCAATCTTCGTTTGTATAATTCAAACGACTTGGCATGATTGTGTTACCTTATATAATAATTTTTCGAATAATGACATCTCTTTGGAATTTGTTTCCATGGTAACCTGGCCGAGAACAAATATGGCATCACACGCCTACTATTACAAAATTTCAGGAAATCATTTTTTTAACCAAAACCCATTAATTTGCAAATATTTCGAAAACTATAAGATTTAGGAATAGGCGACCTCATACAAAGTAGCCCTTATTTTTGATACTGAATCGAATAAAATAATAAAAAATGTAGGTATTCATTTGAAAAAATGGACTTTTTGTAGTTTTTCAACATCCATTTTTGTAATACTTTCCTGAGCACCCTGTATATTAAATGTCAAAATACTATTCATCTTACGCTAAAACAGAACCACCTCTATTAGGAAATTTATATTGATTGGGCAGTAATGCCGTTTTTTCTGAAGAAAAATTTGATTATTACTCGATCTGCATACGTAATTTTTGACAAATAAACTCAAATATTTCCGAAACAGTTGAAGATAGGTATAGGACATTATATAAAATCTATCTAGAATTTTGTGAAGATTACAAAAATGTAATAATATACAGGGTGTCCCATTTGAAATAAGCAAGCTGATACCTACTTCCGGTATAACCGGAAGTGCCATCACCTTAAAAATATTTAAGCCGGATGTCCCCCATCGACATTAGTACACAGCCGAATTTTCAGATATTTCCTATGTTTAGTTTTCCATATATCCATCGATGCAGTTCCTGGTGGGACACCCTGTATATATATTTATTTATATATATATATATATATATATATATATATATATATACCTATATATCATATATATATATATATATATATAGTATATATATATATATATATATATATATATATATATATATATATATATATATATATATATATATATATATATATATATATGACTTATAAAAAAGAAATGCCCGCCACTGAAAATCGAAGGAATAGAGGAAAATAACTTTGTTATACTTATTTCTGAAAAAGTTCCAAGTGAATTCTTCTCCATCCTTACTACACGGTAGATAATAACGCGATTTCCCAAATGGCTGAACTTCGCTCGGACCAGAAAATGAGCTTTATTCATTTACTTCACATAATAACCGTACAACTAGTAAAGATCGGAAGTAACGGAGATGGGTTTCAGATGAACTGCACATATTGAATTACATTAAGACAAACATAATCACCAAGTTATTCTTCGAAGAGATATTTCTATCTTGATATAATAATTATTATTGCCAATTTTCTCAAGTATGTGACTGAAGACATTTGTAAGAACAGTTCTTCTTAAGTGAATCAAAACAATGTTTCTACAAGTTCGGTTACAGAGATGAATCGTTAATAGTATACATCGATTCTGGATAGCCTTAGTTCATTCAAGATTAATAATACCGCCTTATATGTGGAGCACCCTAAAATATGGAAAATTGGTAGGACATTAGAATTCTAATGAAAATAATACATGTTCATGATAACAGGATATTAGCAGAAGCGGTGTAGAAAGTATCGCCATAATATATATTTATTCAGAATGTATTAAACTCGATAGACACAATGGAAAGAATTAACTATATAAACTGACCTCCTACAGTCTTATCAGTCGATGACCATTAGTGGCGCCAACCAGTTCATCAAATGAGGGTATTCCATCAAATTGAGTCTAAGGCCTACACACGGACTTCGATGTCTTGATACATCGACGTGCAACCAATAACGTGCATCTACACGTTGACAAGTGTACGTGCTCGTTGGAATGCGCATCCAAAATTCAAGCGATTCAGAAAACATCAACGCGGCGTTCATCCGGGTTGTGCATTCAAAAACGTGGGTATTTTTGCATTCACATTAACGTTATTGGTTGCACGTTGATGTATCAAGACATCGACGCCCGTGTGTAACGTTAATGTGGATACAAAAAAGGCACGTTGTTGAATGCACAACCAGGATGAACGCCGCGTTGATGTTTTCTGATATCACTTGAATTTTTGGATGCGCATTCCAACAAGCACTTGCAGGAGTCAACGTGTGGAGGCGATTTACCGAGGTGCGTGCGTTTGTGAAGCAGTAGCGGCGGTTTAGTTTCCAAACAATTGGTTACTGCAGTTAGTATTTAAAATAATAAGTTAAATTCAGATCACACAATGTATTTCACATTGTTTGGGTTTTAAAACCAAAATTAACATTTTGTATATTATTTACTAAAACTATTTTCAGATAGTTTCATTAATATGTCTGACTGCAGAACAATGTCCAGGGAATTTCTATAGTAATTTGTTGAGTTGTATAGGGTCCTACCCTGCTTGTGGCAGACAATATCAAAACACTATTCAGACCGAAATAAAAAAATGAAGCTGCAAATAATTCAACCAAATGCTACAAATACTACAGTTGTCTCTAAAATCAATAGTCTTCGAGGTGGGTTTCGGAAAGAGAATAAAAAAGTTTTGATCTCGTAGAGAAGCTATACGGTGAGAGTTTCGGAGATATTATGGTAGAAAATTTTAAATATTGGTAATTCCTTCCAGTCGCTAAATATCTGAGCAATGCAGTTATTGTAGATTTGTCTTGACGTGTTATTAATGGAGTAACCATTACGAATAAGTTCCTTTTTTTAGAAGGCAACCTTTGGACCAGATTCGAAGACTATTTTTATTTTCCATTTTCTTGCATAAGTGCAAAAGTACCCGCCACTGCCACAAGAGCTAAATATTGCTCTTCCTCATACATCTTGCCATACAGTTTGGTAGACAGAACAAAACTATGGTTTTGTATGTACTTCTGTACGCAATCGGCTAGCATAATAAGGCCATCAACACGGGCGTTGATGTCTTGATACGTCAACATGCATCCAAGAACGTTAATGTGGATGCAAAAATACCCACGTTTTTGAATGAACAACCCGGATGAACACCGCGTTGATGTTTTCTGAATCGCTTGAATTTTTGGATGCGCATTCCAACGAACACGTACAGGTGTGAACGTGTGGATGCGGTTTAACGTTATTGATTGTACGTTCTTAGATGCACGTTGATGTATCAAGACATCGACGCCCATGTGAAGAGGCCTCTTTCTCAGATATATCTTGCCAAACAGTTTGGCAGACTGGACAAAACTATAGTTTTGTACGTACGTGTGTACGCAATCAGGTTGCAGGTTATTGGTTGCACGTTTTTGGATGCACGTCGATGTATCGAGACATCCACGACCATGTGTAGCTCGACTATCAGCTCTAGGCGACTGATTGCACAATCGAGCGCCTGGTTGACTGTCGTGATCCGAGCTAGCGTCTGACTCGACAAGCAGAAGGTGACTAGTTTAATCACTCGAAATAACTGCGCACGCCTACTATACAAACATCACTTGACCAAACCATCCTTACCATCAGTACCACAGCACCTAGTGGCGAGACTAAAATATTGTACTGCTTTTAAAAATTGAGTTTTGGTACCTACATTTTGTAAACACCTTTCGAAATTATTTGAAATTCGAATAAATACTGGGAATTTGGAAAAAATCCGGATATTTGGAACTCCAAGAATAAAAGATATTCGAAGAAAACAGATTATATTATAACTGGTCGCTCAGTTTGTCAACAGGTAGCTACACCAGTCCCGCCGTCATTCACCTCCGGATAAAAGCGCTGTCATTATAAAAAAGTATTCGATCATACTATTTCACGAATCCTTTATCACTTTTTGCAACGCCGAACAGCACTTTATAATCAGAAGTACTAACCACTCTCTATTTCTCTCTGTTCTACCTTCTATATGAAGGTTATGGAACTATAAATAAGCAAATGAATGTTTTTCAACAACTTACTCAAAACGGAAATGTCATTCATCTAATACAGGATGGAGGCAAGTTCACAAACTTGCGATTCCAACTGACAGGACAGTTGAATCAAATAAAGTCCATGCTCAGAATTAAAGATCAGTACAATCAACGAGTTGAATCTCTGATCTGAGTTGAATTAACGTATCAGTATAAAAGGAACAAGCATATGCTCTTGTGTTTCATCCCATTTCTCTGGATTTATAGCGTTTACCGCCATCCTTGCACTATAAGCACCACTATCATTACCCAAAGTTATCTATACAGAGAACTACAATTCCTAAAAAGAGCAGTTACATCGCCTGATTGACATTGTTAATATGCATAAGGGAAAAAATCCACAAATGACGAAATATCTTCGGATAAAGCTAAAACTTGAACTTGCAAAAAGTAATGTGAATAGCTGGTAAGAGTTATACTCCGTTTAATATCGTCATGTACAAGAAAAGTCTTCCGTATCTGAAAACATCCAAAAGCATCTCTATATAGATAACGAGGCATCTAACAAAAGGCTATCGGTCAGAACTGACAGTGAGAGGGGATTCAACCTGGTTGTTTAGGACAAAGCTATTCTCACTAGCACTAATGCTCTTCTGTAAAACGTCATTATTTTACTTTCTTAAGTTTTAATTTGATCATCAGTGAAAAACTATTTGAAGTTCTTTAAGTATATAGAAATTAAAATATGTTTGCTCAGTGAGATACAACTTACAATTTTTGGCTCACATATTTTTTTTCATTCTGAAATATTTTACTGCGATTATTGTAATCATTTTTTAATCATATCTCTTAGACGTAATGTTGACTAGCGTCGCTTTTTAACAATGTTTAATTTAATCATCAGTATACAGAAATAATAGAGCAGTATTAAATATTTCATCATTTTTAATGGTTTTATTATTGAGATGAATGCTCTAAAAGACACAAGAAGGAAATGTTGATTTACTATGAGTCTTCAGACTACGAGCGCTGCCTACTGACTTTAAAATTATGTTAGTTCTAGTCTCAAACTTTATAACTGTATGTTAAACAAACTTTCGAAGTTGTTGAACATACACGGCATGTTACTTAACAAGACGTTTTCTTTAGAGCCAAATGAACCTAAGCCGCTCTTCTACTGAATAAATAAATACAAATGCAATTCAGTGAAATTCAGGAAAGCAGTGAATATTTCGAATGATTTCGATAAATATTAGAACCATATTTATTCTCCTCTGCTAGCAGGTTTCGCAGAAAACAATCGCTGTTTTGGGAAATTCAGATTCCTATGTAATGTTACTGCAGACTATATAACAATTATTTCAGCTTAATTAACAATAATTCAACTCGCTGGAGCTCAAGCAGTTTAATGACTTCAATTGAAATTTGAGTGAACGTAATTGGATGAAGTACTTAATTGTTAAATTTCAATCGTTAAAAAGCACTTCAACTTCGAACATCAAGGGAATAGTTGTAACAACTAGAAGGGATGTATCGACAATCATTAATTAATAGTTTGAAGTTCTGATGGACGAGGATGTGATTTAACCGAAAAAAACCTCTTCTATGAATTCAACGTTATGTAAACGATTCAAAACATATTTTGAATGCTTAACTGAATGAGAAAATATTATTCCTGTTGTTAATATCTGCTAATAATTATAAAATGATTGAGTTACGCATACTTAATGGACTTCTTGATCATATAGGTAATTGGTATGAAACAAATTCGATGAACGATGAATCAACTCTGTGGTAGTTCATATTTATATTAAAAATTAAATAATAAGAAAACAACTTGTCTAAAAACCACAAAATGAAAATAACTTTTTATTCGACTAGTTTCGCCTGTTACAGCATTATCAAGACTGAATACATAATTGCAAAGACATCGCTTGAAAATATAAGTATTTCGGTTCGGTACCTGGGGGTGGTAAAATGTAATCGATGGGTCCAAGTTATCAGAGATTTAACAGTGGGGAGTGGTTTACCAGTTAGACTTAAACCACTCCCCACTGTTAAATCTCTTATAACTTGGACCCATCGATAACATTTTACCACCCCCAGGTACCAAACCGAAATAATTATATTTTCAAGCGATGTCTTTGCAATTATGTATTCAGTCTTGATAATGCTGTAACAGGCGAAACTAGTCGAATAAAAAGTTATTTTCATTTTGTGGTTTTTAGACAAGTTGTTTTCTTATTATTTAATTTTTAATAATGGTATGAAACATCAAAAATGCCCTAGAGTGAGAAGTGTTTAACGAAAAAAATTGAAGTTTAACACGAAACACTAAAATTTACAAATCGATAGGTACCAAATATTTCTCTCAGGAAAAGTTGTCTATTCTGTTAGTGGGCAGCTTCATATTTAAAACTGGCAGACAAAGGGGAAATACGATATATTTCATGCTTTGGGATGTAACTCAAGATAATCCTTGAAAACATCTTCCTAAATATTTTCAATAATGAAATATTTCAATGGTTAATATTCAAGAAAACATGTAATATGAAGAAGTATGGCTCAATTCTCATGATTAATTCATTTAATTCTATGAAGCATTCAATCTTTAAGTAGTAGTGGTCAACTTTTAATACTTTGTTTATCAACCTAATTTTGTTTGAATTCTTTGTCAATAACTTATATTCGATTATGATCGATAATTTCGTGAATGGTCTTTGGGACGAACTAAGTACTACAAAAAGTGTGTTGAGTAGATAACATTAAACATTAGTATGGACCACGGTTTGAACCTAACACCATACCTTACTCGAAATAATTCATCTCAATTATGAGATTCATAATCATCATGCGTTTGTCTGTTATAAATCAGTTGTGAACTTGTGTTATGTTTTGGCTTATGATGTCAATGACTGAAATTACTGAAAACATTGAATTATACAAAATAATTCTGTGGAAGTGTTTGTTAATAATCACCTTAGTTGAAGTTATTATCATGTCGATGTCGAAATCTTTGTAAAACAAACACATTGATTTGAATGGAAGAGAACATATGTAGCTGGTAAGTCGCGGTGAAGGTTTAGCGCGATGCCATCCAGGAGGTTCATATCGATGCTTTTGAAAATCAAATCAGTTTTTTTTACATGGATGCCTACCGCGTGGTCTACAAGGATGCTTTGCTGTGATCGGTGCGTTCAAGGCAGTGTTGGTGCTTCTTAAAGAGTATTTAAACATTAAAATAGAGTTTAATGACTTCAGAGTCGTTCGATTTCCAAGCATCGATTTTGATATGTTCATGTCACTGAATATCCTCTCATTTTCAGCATTCTATTTCATCCAAAGGGTACAAGTGGGAAAAAGACAGACTTGTCAGAATGATATCGGATTTCGGAACGCAGTTCCGAATAAAGAGGAGATAGATTTCTGGGCTGAGATCTTGCCATATTTTATGAAGATAGTTAAAACACTTCAAGCCGTTGTCGAAAACGAAATGTCGCTAGATCTAGAGACAAAGTCGCTAAATTGGCAACACTTGGTCGACTGAGCATAGCTGATAACCTCCTTGCTATGTGCGGTCGACATCGACCGCGACTTAACTAGTAGCATCTACCGCGACGTCCACCTCCACCGCGACTTACTCGTTCTGTTCATACCCTTAGAGAGGTCTTTGAATGGTGTACATATTCAAATGGTGTGAGTTTTAGAGAAAATTTAGTCAACTTCTATCAATCGACACACTTTTCCGTAGTTCAAATATGAGACTTTTGTTCCCAATATGGAATATTCAATTAAAAATTCACTTGAACTAACTATCAAAAATTTTAGATATCAGACTACCTAATAGGTAGTTTGAGCTTTGCTAGAGTAGAGCAAATTCGACATTATCAATATGTTTCCAGTGTTCCTACTGAAGAAAAAACGAAAATTATTAAGATTTATTTTCCATAAATATATTTGATTCTCTTGAACAATCAGAGAAATTATATACACCTGCTGAAAATCAGGCTCAAACGAAGTTGTTTCAGTTTCCATTACATATTTTATTCATGCAACGAAGAAGAAATTATGTTCGAAAATCTGTTGAGCCCTTCATACAACAGTTTTCATGGATAACTCATAAAATTTAAATAAGAATCATGTTTTCTTCACTGAATTCATATTTTGATGCAGCTAAGTTGATGACATTTTGATATAATTTATTGAATCTACTAGATAATCAATTATTTTTCACATCTCCTTTAACTCATTGTATTCAAATATCAAATTCTGTACAGAAGTTGAATTTGAAAACAGAATGAATTCCTTGTACTTAACGATCTCATGCTTGGAAGATAAACCTTGTAAGGCCTTTCTGGAAGTTTCAAGAATGCCTATACTTAATTTCTCAATCCGTTTAAGTACCTGCTAAGTTTAGTATAAACACTCCCCTGAGAAATTTCAGCGTGATTCCCAAGAAGCTCTACTAGAGACGAAACGTGCATCACGATGTAACAGAGTTTACTGTTTATCTGTAAAGAACAAGTGTTTTCATTTCGTTTTAAGTTCAGATGGATGTACATCAATTAACGGCCGCAAATATTTGATTATTGAAACATATGTAATGTCGGGCAGATAAAAATTTCGAAATATGAAACATTAGTTAATTCTGTAGCAGTTATCAACTGTCGTAATGAAAATTTATTTTATTTTTCACTTGTATATTATATGTTTATTTCACCTTGGATACGGTTGCTATAAACACACTCATTATGCCCTAGGCCATAATGCCCGCATTTGCCGGCATAATGGATCAAAACGCCCGCTTATTGTACTAGGGGAAATGAAGGAAATTTCATTGATTAAATACTTCATAATCCTTGTCGTATATGACTCTGGATTTCTCCGGCAATTAATTATTCGCAGCTTTGGCTGCATTTTCTATGATATTCTTGGGTAAATTCATTTTCATTTTCATTATTTCTATAAGACTACACAAAGAAAGTAGCAATGACATTCACTGAATATGATGACAAAAATATTCACAAACGTCAAAATATCAAAAAATGACATGCCTTCTATGAGAAGGAAAATAAATAGGAGCAATGAAACGATTTTAAAATCGCTTTTTCATCATAATATAATAATTTTTTCGTGAAAACTAAAATCTTGTATGCACCGCGTGCGTTACTATATCCTTACGCCCATCGGGCCGAATGTTTCCCTCCGGGCGCAAGGATCTATATAACGCACTTGGTACATAAATAACTATTGCCATTCTGAAAATTCGTTAAAATAGACTGCACGCTCATTTTGTGCTACGAACTTTACAGTGGATTTCAGTAATAGTTTAGTTTTTTACTGGTATTTGTTCTCTGAAACCTATTTCCGTATGAATTCAAATCCGAGTAAAGCAACAGTTGAATTTAAGAAATTCTACAGTTATTTGAGTCTGTGAGCTTTAACGATGTAGAATGGCGCTTTGAGGTTTCGTGACTGAATGAAACTATTCACTAACTATGAGGAATTCGAAGATTTTATAGAATGCTAGCTGACCCGGCAAACGTTGTTCTGCCATATAAATTATTTTTATCCATCTATCTTTCTATCTATTCATCTATCTGCCGATGTATATCTACCTATCTATCTATCTAGATAGTAATCTATCTTTCTATCTATCTATCTATTAATCTATCTGACCCGGCAAACGTTGCTTAAATTATGGAAATGGCTATGAAAAAATATGTGTTGTTGATAGAAAGGTGAAAATTTAGAGTTATATGTATTTTTCAATGCAACATCATAAAAAAAAAATGAGGGTTGTATGTATTTTTGAATGCTGTATCATAAAAGAAATAGAACAGAAAAATAGATGTTGTTCGATTCTCAGACCTAACCGTTATGCACACATTTTAGAGAATCAGTCTAGCCATTTTGGAGGAGTTTAACAAATAAAAAATAGGGGTTCATCGTAGAGGGGTGAAAATTTTGAGTTGTATGTATTTTTGAATTTATACATCATGAAAAAATGGAACAGAAAATTGTGTCTGAAAAATAAAAATAAAAATTAAGGGGTGGACCGACCACCCCCAGGCCCAACCTCAAAATTCAGGGGGATGAAAAATAGATGTTGTCCGATTCTCAGACCTAATCGATATGCACACAAAATTTCATGGGAATCGGTTTAGCCATTTGGGAGGTGTTTAAAAATAAAAAATAGGAGTTGATCGTAGAGGGGTGAAAATTTAGGGTGGCATGTATTTTTTAATTTACATATCATGAAAAAATAGAACAGAAAATTTTGTCTGAAAAATAAAAATAAAAGTTAAGGGTCGACCTTCAAAATTCAGTGGGATGAAAAGTAGATTTTGTCCAATTCTCAGACCTAACCGATATGAACAGAAAATTTCATGAGAATCGGTAGAGCCATTTCGAAGGAATTTAACAAATAAAAAATAGGGGTTGATCGTAGAGGGGTGAGAATTTAGGGCTGTATGTATTTGTGAATGTATCATAAAAAAATAGAACAGAAAATTTTGTCTGAAAAATAAAAATAAACAATTAAGGGGTAGATCACCCTCAACATTTATGGAGATGAAAAATAGATGCTAGCCGATTCTCAGACCTACCCGATATGCACACAAAATTTCATTAGAATCGGTCGAGCCATTTCGGAGGAGTTTAACTTCTAAAATCGCGAATTTTATATAATTAGATTTAGTAAAGTCTAAAATCATATCAACAGCGTTAACTACCAACGAATGTTTCGAATTTCAACTCATTGAATATCAAAAATCAAATTGTTTATATGATACTGATGATATTGATAATCGAATATCAAGGTGAACATGGGCTACATATTATACTGCTTGAAGAAAAGGTCATTTCGTGGCGAATCATTTTGAGACTAAAGTTGACGAAAAAACAGTCGAGGCAATGAGATTTTATAAACGCTGCTTCAATATGAGAAATATTTGACTGCTTTTCATAGAATGATATTGTAAAACTCGAAAAAATTGTAGAACTCAAAAAAATTCCACGCGGGCGACGCCACTATCACAGATATTATTTCATCAATTTGTGTATTAACCTGAACATATAGTTACTCGCTTCAAGTTATACATATCCGATACTTTTTGTGAACATTTCTGAAATGAAAATTCAATAATAATCATAAAGAATATTTTCACTCCAAATAATCGATTCAATTCAATCAATTGCAGACAGACGATTTCATAGTATTTTTGAAAGAAAAATTAATTTGAAATGATTATTTACCTCGTGGTTTCGTAGATTGGGTGATATCGTATAAGAAACTATGATTTAGTTAATATTACTGTGAATTTTTTTTTAACTCGAGGGACCTACAGTTTAACGCCGGTTACGAACGGCCAATGGGCTTGTAAACGATGTACATTACCCAACAATTTAATCATATATATAGAATAAATAATAATAATAATAATAATAATAAGTTCTTTATTTCCAACAGGTATAAAACCCAATTACAGAAAATAATTAAATTATAGCTATATAGAAAAGAAATCAAACCACAGCGCCAGAGACAAAAAGAAAAAACTAATATGAACTAAATGAGACAATACAAAATTAATGCAAAAGTAATATCAACCAGTATCCCGAAAGCTGAAACTAAACCTAATACAAAAAATAAGCTTATTTATTACTTAAATCAGTAGCAAGAACAATAACTGGAGAAAAGAAAATTACATAGTAAAAAATATAATAATTAAATAATATAAGATGTAACGGAAACACTACTTAGCTTAACTTAATTCAATTCAATTCAATCAGATTCAAATTCAACTTAAGTACAAAACTCCTAACAATAGCTGCAAGTGAATCAAATTGAACGTCACATTCACTCGCAACTGAATTGAATGTATGCCCCATGTACCAAATGGGAGATTGCATTAACAAGTTCGTCCTTGGAGTCTCTAGGTGGAATAGTTCCATATTACGGGAACCTTGCCTCGGAACACGAAATCTCAGAGCAGACAAGAGTGAAGGGCAGTCAATACTGTTGTGCAGTAATTTATATAAAAATTTGAGACATAATATTTCTCTCCTACCCTGCAATGAAACCACATTGAATCGACTCAACAATGCCTCATGACTAACTCCTCTCGGTGGATAAACTTTGTCCTCCCTCCAAACCAAGAACTTCAAGAACCTTCTCTGAACAGCCTCAAGATGGTATTGATGACAAAAATAAATAGGATGCCAAATCATGCTACCATATTCCAACTTGCTATGTATAAGAGAATGAAAAAGACTTATAAAAGTTGAAGAGTTCTTGAAATACTTGCCATTGCGAATAATGAAACACTAAATTGCGGACATACACAACACCAAGAGCAAGGTGGGACTCGAACCCACAATCCTCGGTTTACAAACGGTACAAGCGGTACACCTTACCGCTGGTCTACCGAGACTTCAAAACTGTGAATTTAATAATGAGATCTATCAAGCAACATTGACAGATGAATTGACGTTCAACATTGTAAAATTGTTGATGATCAATTATTCAAATCATCAGAGAACGTGCTGAGACATGCTACTGAATAATATTAAGAACATTAATATTATAATCGATTTTGCAATATGAAATAATGTAGTTGTAGGAAAATAGAATTAATCCGAAAATAGAAGTGTACTATAAGTGAGGAGACTAGGTTTTGCTCTGTGGTTTTTCTCAGATGAAAAATGGCAACCGTTTATAAGCCCACAGTGAAGAGTGATAAATATGGGATATGTTCACAAATTCAATAAATATTTTCCTTACAAAAACGATTTGTTTGTCAATCCCTGGTCTGCTATCTGACGGCAACTAAAAGCAAAAACGGGGGATGATTAATGAACACTTTAAGCGATTTGCTCATAGCTGTTGTTTGGTAACTGCTTGAGGATTGAACCAATTTCCCGATTGAACTATATAGCCGGACTATTTGGCATGTCCCCATTCTTTACCCTTCGAAACTGATTAGGTTAAGTCACTTGTAGTGATTGATTTGATTTCAGGACCATCGTCTGGCTTTCGTATTAAGGCATTAACTTAATGTTGAATGTAGAAAAATTAGGGCGTTGATGTAACGTTTTGAGTAGAATAGAAGACTGGTGAGTTCGATTCTAATTTGAAAATATGGCAAATATACTTAGGGGCCATCCATAAATTACGTCACACGTTAACCCTCTCGCTCACCTTGTCCTCAGTTGAGGACAACCTACTTTGGATTTTTCCTATGAAGTGCCGCTTGTTCATACTCCTCTGTCACATTGTCCTCAGTTGTGGACATCATATTCTTCCAAATGAATATATATGCTGCCATCTTCAAGCTGATCAAAAAATAATCATGCGTTTGAAATATGGGATTCCGTAGGGTAGCTATGACAGCAGTGTAGCGCTCTAATGTTTATTTTTTTGTTGGCTATATTCGTTAGACCATGTGATTGAAAACTGTTTGTTTATGTTCAAAATAAGTGTGGACTTGTTCCAAAGCAATTGCGTTAGGTGATTTTTGTGCATTCTGTAATCAGCGATTTTTGAAAGTGTGGCGTACTAGTTTGAGGACATTGTGAACTAGCGGTAAAGGCAACATCTAGGTGAATATAACAGCACTTTCAATTCTGCAAAAGTTAAATTTGATCCACTTTAGTACTTCGAAAATGGGCGCAAAAATAATATAAATATATGTAATAAAATAAATATTGGAACATATTGATATTTTACCATCTAAAAATATTTCTGAATTTTTTTTTCCTCCATCGGCTCATGATGTCCTCAATTGGGGTCATGTCATAGAGCCCAAACGGAGCATTTTGAAAATCTGAATTTAACATCAAAAATTTTCAAAAATCATAAGTTGCATTACAGTAAATTTCAGATTTTTCGCTCCAATAGTTTTAATTCGTGACCGAGAGGGTTAAGGGGGTGGGAGCGGGTCGACGAAGTGTGACATTGTGTGATAAGGGGGTGGGAGGAGTTCTTAATTTCGTGACTTCACACTTCAAAATCTATTATAATCTAAGTGTTAAAACACGAACTTTTAACTACTTTACGAAAACCTCAAAAACATATACAACTATATATGTGTAAATATAAGATCCCATTTCTTTTGTCGACCACTCGCTCTACTAGTGTTACGCGCCGACCGCCTAGTCGCCATAAATGCCGCCAAACGCATTGTGCCTAGCAGTGATTTCTTTGTTTCTATTTCGTTTGGCCACTGACTTTCGCGGATGAAACAACGTCATTCTTAATTTTGCTATTTTGTGATTTTTAACTCACAACAAGTTTAAAATGAACAAAAAAATCGATTTAGGTAATCTTCACCGTAAACTATATGAAACATATGAACAGTGCAGTTTATTCTGATAAAAAAAAACGAATTGTACAAAAAGAAGTTTATAACAACCTAAACGAGAACGAAGTAGCTGCTATGCCAGTTATAAATAATTCAAATAAGGAGTGGGTCTAAAGTCCATGGACGAATTAATCGTTTTTTGTTTAGTTAATTGTTTGATTAATTTCATTAAAAAATAATTTAAATGGAAATAAAACTGATTTCGGAACCGCTGTTTTCATTGAATAATTTCTAAATGTAAATTTGCAAAATCTGTGACGTCGCACTAAGGAGGAGGAGTCTCACAAATGTGACCAGCTGTGACAAGGACGGGAGGAGGGGCAAAAAATTCATGAAATTCGTGTGATGTAATTTATGGATGACCCCTTACAAACAATATTATATACATTGAATGGAATTGGCATTTACTTGGTGAAAGTTCATATTCATAACTTTATAAAGAAATAAAAAACTAACTTTTCACAGGTTAAAATAAAAATCTATTGAGTAAACGCGTTTCGTCATAACATTGACTTCATCTCGTACTAAACTATGGTATTACAAAACAATCTATTTATACGAAAATTGAACATAATAGAGGGGTACCTAGAGAAACTAAATAACAATAAGCAATTCATTCTGAGCTATTAGTAGGTACCTACATTGAACAAATTAAGGAGAGGAGAAGGGTTTACTTCAATGTGGTCGTTAACTAAATTTCCGGAATTTTTATATTTATTTATGCATAGGGATTCCCAACAGTTGGTTTTATGGAGACTATTTTCAAATTGTAATATATTATAATTGTGATTAAAGGTATGGTTTTCTTGAATAAGATGACACGCATAATAAGAATCAGTTTTCTGCTTAATATAGCTACGTTGGTGTTCGTGTATTCGAGTTTTGAAATTTCTACTTGTACGTCCTATATAAAATTTTTCACAATCGTTACAGTCGAGTTTATAAACACCAGTACGTTCATCTCTTTTTGAAATTTTGTTTTTGAAAAATAGATTGTTTTGTAATACCATAGTTTAGTACGAGATGAATTCAATGTTATGACGAAACGCGTTTACTCAATAGATTTTTATTTTAACCTGTGAAAAGTTAGTTTTTTATTTCTTTATAAAGTTATGAATATGAACTTTCACCAAGTAAATGCCAATTCCATTCAATGTTTGAAGAAAGCCGATAATGGCTTTTTGGCAAAGTGGTATTTCAAGTTATTACTAAGAAGTGCACTCAATTCGCAGAACATGTGGTTTTTCAACAAGTGTTTAAAAAATCAAGTGTTTCCTAAATATATGAAATTGAAAACCAACAACAACAGTATTCCAGCCGCTAAAGCAATAATCCAAGGACAGAAGAAATGGATCAAAGAAGAAATGAAACAACTTTACAGAAAACGGAATACTTCTTATGTCTTTGTTAAGGTAATTCATTCAGAGTTATTATATAGTCTACACCCTGTTGAATTTGATATTTTAGATTTTGAAATTAGGTATAAAATCAATAGAATAATTCATAAAAAGTTTTGCAAACAAAAACAAAAATTAGAAAATCTTATACACCAGAAACCAATTATTATCAAAACGAAAGAACAATCCAAATTCACAGACCATAAGTTTTTTGATCGTTTCATTAATTTATCAAATACGAATTTTTCAGTTGAGGAATTACATTCGTTACAGAAAGGTTTTAAACATGATATTCAGACTGCTCATTCCATTCCCAAATGTGAATTATTAGGAGTAGAATCCGAACTAATTCTCAAAAACGCAAGTTCTGCATTAAAACATCAAGCAGCTTATATTATAAAGAAACAATCTCTAGGTTTTAAATATAATCATTCAGAAACTGCCATTATAAAATCAATAAAAAATAAATCGGAATTAAATAGAACTATATTTATAAAAGCTGATAAAGGTAATACGGTAGTAGCGTTAAATCAAGAAACCTATTTATCCAAAACTAAAGAATTCTTAAACTCTGGTAATTATACAATTTTAAATAAAGATCCAACAACGAAATTTTCGAAAATTATCAAAATTGCAATTAATGAATCAAAGTCAATAATTAGTGATGGTGATATAAGAAAGTTAGTCTTAACTAATCCACAAGCGCCTCAGTTATATTCTTTAATTAAATTACACAAAAATGGTTATCCCATCAGACCAGTAGTTTCATATATAACAGCTCCAGCCGTTAAATTATCAAAATTTTTGATTGACGTAATTAAGAAATATACGAAATTTGAACCCAAGTACGCCATTAAAAATTCAAACGAGTTGATCAAAAACATTCAAAATATTGTATTACCTCACAATTCAAAATTATTTTCTTTAGATGTGAACAATCTGTTTCCTAGCACTCCGCCTAATGAAACTGTAAATTTAATCAAAAATTTTCTTATTTCTAATAATGTTCATCCACTTATACAGACAGATATTACTCATTTACTGGAAATTTGTTTAGAACAAAATTATTTCAGTTTCAACAACGTGTGTTATAGTAAAGAGGTAGGTTAGATTATGGGAAATCCGTTAAGCCCTCTGTTATCAGAAATCTTTATGGATAATTTAGAGAAAACTATTATGAACCACTTCAGCAGTAAATACTTTCTTTATTGGTATAGATACGTTGATGACGTCATTGTTTGCTACACTGGTACAGATAGACAATTGGATAATTTCATTACTTATATTAATTCCATACACCCTCGTATTAAATTTTCTCTAGAAACTGAAATGAATAACTCTATTAATTACTTAGATTTAACTATTACCAGAAAAAGCAACAAACACGAATTTTCAATTTTTCATAAACCATCTCATACAGATATTACAATTCATAACACATCACTACACCCTTTTTCACATAAATTAGCGGCTTATCATAGTATGATTCATAGACTTTTCAAAATTCCGTTGTCCGAAGCTAATTTTCGGAAGGAATTGCATATAATTAAACAAATGGCAGTAAATAATGGTTATTCACCTAATATGATTGACAGCCTCATTCAGAGGAAAAAATACAAAATGGCAATTTCAGAAATTTACCCACTTATATCCGAAAAAAGTAGAGTATTTAGCAGTTTAACATACTTGGGCAAAACTTCCGAAAACCTGAAATTGTTTTTTCAAAAACAAAATTTCGACTGCAACGATTGTGAAAAATTCTATATAGGACGTACAAGTAGAAATTTCAAAACTCGAATACACGAACACCAACGTAGCTATATTAAGCAGAAAACTGATTCTAATTATGCGTGTCATCTTATTCAAGAAAACCATACCTTTAATCACAATTAAAATATATTACAATTTGAAAATAGTCTCCATAAAACCAACTGTTGGGAATCCCTATACATAAATATATATAAAAATTCCGGAAATTTAGTTGACGACCACATTAAAGTAAACCCTTCTCCTCTCCTCAATTTGTTCAATGTAGGTACCTACTAATAGCTCAGAATGAATTGCTTATTATTATTTAGTTTCTCTAAGTACCCCTCTGTTATGTTCAATTTTCGTATAAATAGATTGTTTTGTAATACCATAGTTTAGTACGAGATGAAGTCAATGTTATGACGAAACGCGTTTACTCAATAGATTTTTATTTTAACCTGTGAAAAGTTAGTTTTTTATTTCTTTATAAAGTTATGAATATTATATACATCCAATTAGTATTGAACATAGAAACTCAGAAGAGCTACTACTATAAACACAAATGCTTCAATTCAAATGCAATTTTTCATATTGAAGGATTTTTCAAATAGCAGAAACATTTTATATGCATGGGTGCTTTACAGCTTCTACTTGTCAACTGTAATGAATATTATAAATATTTTCGCAAAAATATACTCCTATGAATAGATAAAATTTTTATCACAAAAATAATAAAATATCGATCTATCTACAACAATATTAATATTTTTTAACAAAATATATGATCAACGTGAGGAACATAGTAAAAATAAATATGGATAATAATAACATATTAAAGTAATGGTTAATAAAAACAATTTACACGTTTATGATATGAAATATGCAGAACGCACGGTGAGGTGAAACTACACCTTCTCCAGAGTGCAAAACGATTATATTTCTGCAATATATCCAATACAAGAAATGAATAAATAACAAAGTGCACAGAAAAACAAAATACAAAGATAAAGGGGAATTCCATTCTAAGCTACTATTTATGTAGTTTAATTTTGAAAATGATTAAAATGAGAGCTTGTGTGATCAATTTGACTATTCAATAATTAATAATCAAAAGTCGGATTAATATTATGCAAACAATTTAATCGAAGAAAATCACGCATTCAATTTGGACATTAAAATATTAAATGCTGAAAGTAAGAGAACTAAACTAAATATCCAAGAACCATTAAAGATTAATGAATATAATCACTCAGGTGTCCTATTGATAGCCACCTTCCTAATATTTTTCAAATTTATGAATCTACTTGACTAGCAGCTTGAAATGGAATTCTCCCTCTGACTTATTATTTGCAACCATTTTTGTATTTACCCTTTCTACCCAATTTGTTATTTATTTATTTCTTGTATTGGATATTGGATATATATATATATATATATACATATATATATATATATATATATATATATATATATATATATATATATATATATATATATATATATATATATATATATATATATATATATATATATATACAGGGTGTCCCACGACGTTTTGACAGTCCAATTTCTCGAAAACTGTTCATATGACATTTATGAAATTTGACAGATATAAACAGTCGAAACTAATGTTTATATTTATTATAAAATGACTTCCGTTTTTCCTGTCATTTCGGGTCACGTGACCCAAACATAATTTTTTTAAATGGGTCAACCGGTATAATATTACAATTTTTGATATATCATTCAAAAACAAATTCAACGGTACCACACTTGCCATCATTGTATTGTGTAGTAATGATAATAAAGGTTTTTTAGTTTTACTGAATTTATTGAAGCAATATTTGGCACTAAATAATTTTGGTGGCTGCGAAACAAATAACTATAGTAGGAACAACATAGGTTGTCATTCATTATTGTTAGGTGAAGTTTATTCAAGAACTGTCATTAATTATTAGTCATAATCTTGTAAAGACACTGTAATAATAAGAGTTAATAATGCCTTCAATTTTTACTTACGATGAATATGTTGACATGCTACTTATTTATGGAGAATGTGGAAAAAACAAAAAGTCATGCTCAAGGTTTGTACAGAAATCGTTTTCCTCATAGAAATAACTCCAAGCAAAAATACTTTTGTCTATGTTCGAACGAAAGCTAAGAAAATGGTTTTTATGAAGGAACATTAACAGGGCAAAAATACTTAGATTTTCTTCAAAAAATATTCTAATACCAGAATTACTCGAAGAAATTCCCCTTTGATGAAAGGCAAACAATGTGGTGGCAGCACAGATGGAGCATCTCCTCATTTTTTAGGCCAGGTAGAGAAAATCTTGATAACATATTTCCTGAATTGGATTGGTCGAAATGGTGCGATTCTGTGGCCACCCCGTTCTCCGGATATTACACCCTTAGATTTCTTTCTCTGGGGTTACTTAAAAGGTCGAGTTTATGTCACACCCCCGATTGATTTAGATGATTTAAAGGATAAAATAAGACAGGCTTGTCGGACCGTAACACCCGAAATGATTACAGCAGCACTTACAAGAAATCTTTTAACAAGGTTTGAACATTGTGTGAATGTACATCGTCATCAATTTGAACATTTTCTTTGAATTTTTTAATTACTTGTTCTTTTTAATTGCCTATGTTACGTTCTTTAATAAAATAATTTATACAGATGTTAATTTAATTGCCCCTATTATCATTGATGCACAATACAATGATGACAAGTGTGGTACCGTTGAATTTGTTTTTGAATGATATATCAAAACTGGTGATAATAATAACCGGTTGTCCATTTAAAAAAAATTATGTTTGGGTCACGTGACCCGAAATGACAGGAAAAACGGAAGTCATTTTATAATAAATATAAACATCAATTCTGACTGTTTATATCTGCCAAATTTCATAAATGTCCATATGAACAGTTTCGAGAAATTGGACTGTCAAAACGTGCGTGGGACACCGCTGTATATATATAATATATATATATATATATATATATATTATATATATATATATAATTATATATATATAATATTATATATATATATATATATATATATAAGTATATATATATATATATATATATATATATATATATATATATATATAATATATATATATATATATATAGATGGGTAGTCTTGACTGGCTAGTTGAGGAAAAAATGTATTTGAGTATTTTTTGAGGTTGCAGTCAGAATAATTGTTGGGCTAGGTTAATGTTTGTTTTTTCATTGTTTTTTCATTGCTTTTCATTTTATATTACTGTAGTCCTAGAAAGCAGTTTTTTGTCTAGAATACAAGTAAAATTGTAGAATTGAACTTGTGACTGAATTTTTAAAATTAGAACAAAATTCAGCCCATTTGTTAGCCATTTAGAAGCAGTAACATTAGCTCATTGAACTATTAAAAAAGTGTGTTGCAGTTATTATTTAGTGGTAAAAAATTGTTAGAGAAACTCTTTTCAAAATTTTCACACCATACTCTTTCGGTTAAATAATTTTAGTTTACTTTAAATTTTATTTGGACCGTGTCCCTTTTTATGTTGATCATATCGACTATTGTCAATTATTGTAAGAAGATCACCTTATTGTTCTGTGGTTTAGTTTCCGCGTTCTCAGGGTTGACGTCGACCATTTTGTTAGTCTGGTTTCCTGTAGATAGCAAGATGGGAAAGTACGGATTATTGAAAAATTATAGATTTTTATTCTTGTAATGGAGTTTTACTTATGTGACGAAGTTGTAGCCCATCAGCCTCGTGTCTGTTCTTCGTTTTATACGTGCTTTTTCAAAATTTATATAACCTCAACGTTAGTAAGTAATCTTTAACTTTTTGTGAACGCTGTATGTAAATCTAAATCTGTTCTTTTTATTATTGAAGTGGTCTCTGATAAAGGAATAAACATTTCCGAAGCTCGACCATGATATGACAAAGAGTATTCTATAACCTAGCCCAAACAATTATTCTGACTGAGCAAACTCAAAAAATACTCAAATATATATATATATATATATATATATATTATATATATATATATATATATATATATATATATATATATATATAATATATTATATATAATATATATATATTATAATATATATATATATATATATATAATATATATAATATTATATATTGTTTCACATCAACGTCCCTCATGCGTATTTTATCTAATAAACTTTTAAGTTGTTCATATTAACCACTGTTTCAATATGTTTATTAATTAACATCAAGTATCAGTATCATTAATCCAAAATACAAATAACAATATAAAATGTGTAAATAAAAAGAAACGCATAAACACTATTAAGACACAAAAACATCAGCTACATTTCATTCAGTCAAGCTACACAATGCAGTGCTTTTCTTAAGAGCAAATTTTATATATTGAAATCAACTGCACATATCAACAAATATCGTTTTTATGAATAAATAGTCTGATTAAATATAAACGGCGCAAATATTTATTGCCAAATATATACCACTCCGAAGACTATTTAAAAACAGAAAAATCATATGAATACCCATATATCTGAAGTAACACAAATATATCACAAATGAAGTAACGTCAATAGAATTAGTATCGATAAGAGAAAGTTGGTGTTATTATCAGTTAATATTGAAGATAAAATTGACCTATTCCTTACAAGTGTGCATTTTGAAATAAATTACAGTGAATGTGAAACTTTTAATATATCCCAAAGTAGAGGTATTTATATTGAACTAGAGACATACGAAATTCATCATTTTATAACACTCCAACAGAAATAAATTGATAGACATGAATCCGCACAAGTTTCGACTATTGGAGTCAATCTATGTTTATTGCAAATGTTTCATTTCACATATACACTTATAACTGAATGAACAATGAACAGACATTATTATTATTATTGTTATACCTTTCTCAGAGTTTAAATAAAATTGAAAATATTATTATAATTGTTAAATTCACAACACATAAGTAACTGTTTTTTTTTGTCATAAAAATTCAATGACAAATAAATGAGAGAAGAATATAATTATTTACACTTCAAGGAATGCACGTGATACTTATTAGTCGGGGATGTAGTTGGCGTCTGACCGGAGCGGGGACTGGCAAAATTGTCCACTACTGGTTAAGAACATTGCTTCCCAAGTTCTGTATTGTATTTTATCTACCTTAGTTCTCTCAAATTTTTTTTCAATCATATAATTTGTGCAATCCATCTGAAATCCCCTGTATGTAAAACAGATTTCCAAATACATAGTGTCTATTGACAGGACTGACTGATTTAAAAAAAAAATGATATGTCAGTATTTACTTATTTAAAAATCGACAGAATGGATATCGATGCATTTGCTTCCCGTAGGAAGTAAGTTTTCACTTTACTCCCTAGAGAGGTATAAAGCCTATCAACCCCAAATAGTTCTTTAATAGAGTATCTACCGAATAGGAAAGAAGAAAATGGTATATTGTGTATCTAGTACTAGAAGGTCGATACGGTAAATTTAATTTAACAAGCATTGAAGTCTGGAAATGTGTTTTTACTATTAGGTACACATACTAATTTTTCTGAATCGCAAACATCATCATATATTAGGGAATTTTCATAAATACATAACAAATTTTGATCACTATCTTATTTCCTATGAAATATTGACAAATACTGTTTGATTATGGTTGTGTTGAAAGTCATAGTTTCACTACTCGTTTCGGTTTAATGCCTACTACTACAAATCTAAAAATTTTCGAAATAAATAAACATGTGTATATAATAAATATATATATATATATATATATATATATATATATATATATATATATATATATAATATATATATATATATATATATAAATATATATATATTTATATATATATAAAATTTATATATATATATATATATATATATATATATATATATATATATATATATATATATATATATATATATATATATATTATATATATATAATATATATATATATATATATATATATATATATAATAAATCTAAAAATAAGTTATATATAAACTTTCAGGAAAATATTTACATAAATTCCACACTGAATCAAATTTTCGAAATAAATAAACATGTGTATATAATAAATATATATATATAATATATATATATATATATATATATATATATATATATATAATATATATATATATATATATATATATATATATATATATATATTATATACTTATATTATATATATATATATAGAGTATATATATATATATATATATATATATATATATATATATATATATATATATATATATAATATATATATATATATATATATAAATTTGAAAAACTTGGTTCACGGAATGAACCGCGTAAAAGATTTGAAAAATCTCTACGTTTCCGCTCCTTTTGCGAAGCCATCTTCAGGAGAATTAGAAGGGGAATAATTCAGATACGTGACCTCAATCTGCCTATTTCACTAATCGAATTAAGAGGAATCGGACACAATACGTGTCTCAACATGCCTACTCCACTAACCGTACTGCTTCCTGTCAACTCTGAAGTCTCAAGCTGCCTACTCTTCAGGTTAGTAGAGTAGGCAGGTTGAGACCACGCAATCGTATTGTTTTCGATTCCTCCTAATTCGAATCGTGGAGTAGGCAGGTTGAGGCCACGATTCTGAATTATTTCCCTTCTAATTCTCCTGAAGATGGCTTCGCGAAAGGAGCCGAAACGTCGAGATTTTTCAAATCTTTTACGCAGTTCATTCCATATATATATATATATATATAATATAATATATATATATATATATATATATATATATATATATGTACAGGATGTTTCTTGGGATATTGTTGGTGCTATTTGGCACCTTTCCACTCTTAGACCCTGGTTCCTAAGGCCCACAGTGGAGAAGATAATTATAGATGTTTTAATTTATTTTTGTCAAATTACCCAAAATCCCGTCTTCAAGCCCTCGTAAGTTTTTCATTGATGCATGTCAAAAAACATTTTTTAGAAATATTTCATAGCTCTATAGAGGTACCTCAATGAATATATATGAAAATTCATAATGTATGTATGAATAATTATACAAATATTTCTTCATGTTGAACGAGGCAGGTCCATGACTATATATTGAATTAAAAACTAGTACATTTAATCAAATAAACTCCCTAGCGGAGCTGGTTATACGAGTGCATCAAAATATTTCCATCTAACTTAGACGTAAGTGATAGAAATATTAAGTTGATTACTCGATGAAAATAATAGAGAGGTGTTTCGCCCTTTTTGGAGCTTATCAATATTATCCATTCATCATATTTTTACATAAATTCATTTGGCTACCGCTATAGAGGAATAAAGTTCGGAGTACATTGATATGATGTAGCAACCTTACTAAGCTTGTAATAATGGTAGCCACCTTCTGGTGACAGAACATACGAGTTCTCGTTGCCCGACTATTTCAGATGTCTATTAATTTCCATCGATTGTGATAATCATCTAAACATTTTTAATATTTACCGTCTAAGCTAGGCGTGAATATTTCGATACACGGTGCTCTCAGATAACCAGCTCCGCTAGGGGGTTTATTTGAATTGTTTTGAATGAATGTCCTAGATTTTACTTCACTTTATAGTCACGTTTAGAACGATGAAATGTACGAGGGTCGTTCAATAAGTCCTTAGAAAAAGATAGGAAAACACTGTTTTTTAAGGTAAATTTTTTTTATTTCTCAACATAGTCTCCTTTCAGCTCTACACACTTTTCCAAACGTTTTTCTAAAATTTTTATGCCGTCCAAAAAATAGGATTTCGGAAGTTCTGCAAAATACTCATTCGTTTGAGCAATGATGTCCTCGTTGGAAGTGAACCGTCGTCCGCCAAGCCATTTCTTCATATTGGGAAACAGGAAATAGTCACTTGGGGCCAGATCTGGTGAATAAGCAGGATGCTGCAACAATTTCATCTTCAATTCCACAATTTTGGCCATGGAAACAGCACAGGTGTGCACACGCGCATTGTCCTGATGCAAGAGGATTTTTTTCTTCTTCAAATGCGGACGTTTCTCTTCGATTTCCTCGCTCAACCGTTGCAATAACGACGCGTAATACGGCCCTGTTATCGTTTTTCCTTTTTCCAAGTAGTCGATGAAAATGATGCCCTGCGTATCCCAAAAGACTGTGGCCATCACCTTACCGGCCGATGCCACTGTTTTCGCCTTCTTTGGAGCCCGTTCATCCTTGAAAATCCACTGTGGTGACTGTCTCTTCGTTTCTGGAGTGTAGTAGTGGATCCAGGTTTCGTCCACAGTTACATATCGACGAAGGAATTCGGCAAGATTGCGACGGAAGAGCGCCAACATGACCTCAGAGTCGACCACACGATTGCGCTTATTCTCCTCTGAGAGCAAACGCGGCACCCATCTTGCCGAAATTTTTTTCACAGACAATTTTTCATGCAAAATTTAAGCGACTGTACCTTGTGATATGCCTGTGGCCTCAACTAATTCGCGCACTTTAATTCGTCGATCGCTCAAAATCAGGTCGTGGATTTTATTGATGATTTCAAGAGTAGACACCTCCACTGGGCGTCCCGGACGATGTTCATCTTTTGTGGATGAACGGCCACGTTTAAATTCATTCACCCAATTGTAGA
>JARQZK010001599.1:0-122500 GCA_030704885.1 Cynegetis impunctata
GTATTTGTATTGGTCTGAAGTATCCGGCCTTTTAGAATTAGTTCCGGTGCCGTAAAAGTAGTTCGATAATGACGAAAAAGCCAAAGCGTAAAAATTGTGGGTTACGACATGTTAGAATTTAACCATCGATATGTATGATTTAGATCCCTCCCCGTGTAGTTCCATTTTATAACCTTTAATTTTGACTCAATCCGTTCATAATCAATATTTTTTTCCCTAGTTTTAATCCTGAATGTTTTTGTGTCTTTTGGTAAAATATTGGGTAATAATATTTTTATATTACGGTGTGTACTTATTCTTGGTGAATCAAATACAGTAACATCCAAGTCAGTATTCGTGAAAACTAGATCTATCATTGACCCTCCTGTAGCATTTAAATGTATGATCTCATCAACCAAGTTCGTAAAACCCATGTCGTCCATAAATTTCTTTAGTCTTATAGTATTTGTATTTGATTTCAAAAAATTCAAATTAAAATCACCACTCTAGAATTTCTCTCAGTTACATTTTCTTAGCACCAATTTTCAAACAATTGCAAAAACTGAGCCATGCTACAACTGGGAGACCTGTATACAACAAAGACAATATACCAGAACACCCTATCAATGCACTCCCTGAACACTTCAACTATCGTTATACTTTTTTCGGTCAACACCGCAGTTCCACCCGTATGTCTACTACTACTATCGGTTCTAGTCAGTATATAGTTTTCTATATTTATTTCTGAATTGAATATTTCGTCAGTAACATGCGTTTCGGACAGACATTTTATTGAGGGTTTTTTTATACCCAACAAAGTCCTAATTTCATCAATATGAGCAGGTACACTTTGAGCATTAAAATATAAAATTATCCAGAGTAAGGTTATTTTCTATACAGGATATTTTCGGACATCTGTTGTTTCTAAAAAAAAATCATCGTGACTGACAATAGAATTTTCAGTATTGTTATCTGATTTTGCTTGACTTGGAAAAACAATATTAGTACATTCAATATTACTATTTTTTTTTTCATGAGCAGTTTCATAAACACGTTCATTGCTGATCTTATTTGAAGGACTGTTTTCTTTTATACTTCTACTTCTATCTATCATTTCTAATACTACTATAATTTTCATCAGTTTGACCTTACCTACTCAAATATAAGAAAATGTTTGAATAAAAAATTTGAGTAATTCAGTATTGAATTGACATGCAAAAATACAATATTTTTCATTCTCTTAACTTCATGATGAATTCTTATATTAATATCATCAATAAATTTGTTGAGTACTTTTCGGTTTGCCCATCGAGGGATTGAGAAAATTATAACATTCGTTTTCAAGCTTACCTCCTTAAGTGCGTCAAATATATTTTCATTTACCCCTTCACCTATCACAGCATTTCTCAAGCCTGCTGTAACTATAACATGGTCGGTGAGTGTAAATGACTCCGTCAAATTTCTGATATCAACAATAATATCCTCTAGTTCAGCATTGTGTTTGATGAAAGCTTGTACTGAATATTCATTGGGCTGAAGGTTGTTTAATATTTTCGTTAAGCCAGTTGAACTACTATCACCTGATATGAGAATTTTTTCTTGATCTTGACTTCCTTCTTTCTGTAAATATTTTCTTTCTGAGTTCTTCTCCCTTCTTGACAATCATTATGAATGTTGCTGCGACATATGTTTTGTCCCTTGCTCATTGTTACGCTTTTCATAGTTTTTCCACTCTTTCAGTTCACTTCTATATAGATCATTTTCTGTAGTTAAAACTTCTATGGATGTGATCATATTCATTCAATGCCATTAACTCCCGCATATCATCTTCTAGTTTCCTCATGTCATATTTGATATTTTCTGCTTCATTTCCAAGAATTTCATTATTTTCTTGTAAATCTGTGATACCTCTTTTGGTTAATTCAGTTTGTACAATGGATATTTTGTGTTTGATAGCTTTCGTTGTGGTTTGTACAGTTACGGACCTTGTGTTGTTGGAAGTAGTTTGAGTTTCGAAATGAGTATGATCTTTACGTGCTAGTCTTAACTGGGCTTCGAGTTCAAAAACATCTTCGAACATCAAAAAATGGCTTTCGAATTCTCTTTCTCCTGAATATTTATTATTTCTTTCAGTTCTTCTTCAGCTTTGATAGCTTCGTCTACGAATTGCTGTCTTTCCAATTTTATCTGTACCATATGCTTGTTTTTTAATTCATTTTCTTCTTCCATATCCTCCAATGTTTTTTCTGGAAAGCTTTTTTCCATTTCCAATAGAGCCATTTCCCTTGTTTTCTGTTTTCCACGACACATCATTGTTGGACCACTCAACAATTGAAATTTTTCCTTGTTACTTAGAACACAGGACTTGTGATACATACTGGAGCAGTTTACACAGAAATAATAGAGAGCGGGTCTGGTTTTACAGCATTTAAACATTGCCATTTTGATTAAAGAAGGCTACGCCACTGGTTTCCTGATTTACTAAAGGAATCTCCTTTCTTTTGCTCTTATCGGTTTTTCACGTATTGTTCGCAAAAAATGGATTCTTCTTATAGCTTATCACTACTTTTTTCCCTATTTCATATTTAAGATTGTGATGCTAGTGCCAACGGAATTGGTTGTTATTACGTGATGATTTGATTTATTTGAAAATCTAATTATGTATTTGAGTTCGCTATGTCAAGTCGATTCCAATAATGTTGAACAAAACTTTATTCACAGTTTATTTTCACCTTAAATCACCATTCTTGCGAGCAACATTTTAACACTCCACATTAACACACGTGTAAATAATCATATGTAAATGTTCTAAATGGGTTGATAAAATTACTGCTGTTCTATTATATGGGGTTGGGGGTTTTACAAGAAAGAAGAAGAAAAGATCGCAGTGGACCAAGCAGTGGCTTCTTGAGAGAGAGAGAAGTGGTCTCACCTGAATCTCTTTCATCACCGTAGAGAGAACAGTGCGAAAGATTACACCAATTATTTAAGAATTACCGAAACAGAATTCAACAATTTATTGGAACTTGTGACACTCTACATATCCCAAGTAACATACATAGTTCCGTATCTTATCGATTTGGGAATCGCCACAATACAATAGTGCAGGGGTGCACCCCGCTACTTCTTTTGTTACTTAATCAGCTTCGGTCACTGTGTAGTATATTTAAGTAGTGGCTATTAGAACCTTACTACCACTCATTTGGAATTTGAGCAAATGAAAGCAATGTAACATCTGGTTGGTTATTGAAACTAGACCTTTCCTTTTAAATGTCACTTTTATGTACCTAGAACTATAAAGTACCATCGAAATGAAGGCCGCTACCATCGAGTGCCACTTATATGCCTATATAAAGTACCGTTAACAAAACAGTAGCATATTTAGACCCAGGATGGTTCCAGTTACTATCGGTAGGAACAATGAAGTTTCGAGGCATTTAAGTGTCAATATTGAAGGCCAAATCGTTACTGCCTTCTACGTTTGATACTATATAGTAGCAGCTACTATTGCCTTTCCAGACTAAGTAACTATAGAGTGACAGGAACTAAAAATATGTTACTTATAATATGTTATTTATAGTATCAGCTTCTTCATTCACCCAGCTTACTTGTTTATTTTCAAAGGAGGATACGCTACGTTAAATTTTACTAATTACGAGTTGATTTTATTGTAAGTGTTTCTTCATCTAAGTCTGTTTCGAGAGAAAAATAAATTCAAACATTCCAGTCTTTTTTATCGAAAAGTAAAACAGTATACATCATCTTACCATGTCAGTGGCAGTTCTGCATTAGAGCAATCTTGTGATCAGGAGCCTATTAATTCAGATAAGTATGACAACTTTCACAAGAGTGTATCTACCTATTTTCATCCTAAGTCAATTTTTCACCTTGCGCTTTCGGAAAACTCTATCAAAAGTTTGGTTTTTGTACTTTATAGCATGACTCAATCTACTCAATGTGACAGGGAGTATTAAACTTTGGCAATAATCAATACTGTAAATTCAATCATCTTTCTCTAGGTTCGAAACTCATTGATTAATGTATATTCAAGAATACTGAATTTCCGCAACTAGCTTACGGAGCGATTTGACTATATGACTCCTGCCAATGCAAAAAAACAATATTTGTTACCTCTTGTCAATATCCATATTTTTGATCATTTGCGCCTTTAGATAAAATTGTTCATTCTTATTTTCACAGATCAGATTTTAAAATCAAAACTCAAAATATGTAGTTCCACTACATATTTTGATGTACCTACCTACCTACATAATATTCAATGATATTTTGTAGTAATTGCAGTTTAGTATCTCTCATGGAAAATCATCAAATATCTAGGAGCACCATAGAGAGAAATATAAATGAAACACTTGATCTTGGTGAAGATAAACCATTATTAGAGTCCAACGTGAAACAGGAGCTAATGAAATGGCCTTGCGAAATTACAACGTACAGGTTTATCATTGCCAGCAAACAGCAGAACATTACTTCATTGGCAATGGTGAAATCTGGTACAACGGAATAAAAAACAATTTAATATCGTCTTTATCAAAAAAGAATGAGACTAGAAAATCTGTGTCTCTAATTCTCAATATCGACGGCTTGCCTCCTTTTAAAAGTTCTTGGCTACAGTTTCAGCCAATACTTCTAAAGATTCATGAATTTCCTTCTCATCAGCCTATAGTGATATCAATTTATTGCGGAGAATCCTCCACTTCAAGAATTCTTGGAGCAATTTGTAACGGAATTGCATGACATTTTGGCTAGTGAAATTCTAGTTAATGGGATGATCTTGAAAGTGCTTATTAAGTATTTCGTATGCGATACTTCTGCGCGAAGCTTCATTCTAGGTAGCTGAATTTATAGAAAATAGGCTGACTTATCTAGATAAGTTATCTGTTTGTTGATGATCATGGTAATCTTTATTGTAGGAACAGTATATTCCAATGCGGCCCACGTTTGTCTAAAATGTACTGTGACTAGAGAATATGATAAAGGTGGAAGACATATGGGTTTTGTCGAAACAGATAGCCCTTTAAGGACAGATGATAGTTTTCGTCGAACTGTAGATGAAGATCACCATGAAGAAGAATCACCTTTAATAAAACTTCCAATAGATATGGTTGAAGATATCATCATAGCAGACTCTTTTCATCTACTGGATTTAGATATTTCTGTAGCAACCTTTTCAACATGTAGGTACGCTGCAAGAATTAAAACCTTCTTTAAAAAAATTAAAATCAAAACCTTTTTTTCTCTTTGTAGGGGTTATGAAGAAATGCCTATGTGGATGGGTTTATGGCAATAACAATTTCAAAACTAAATTTTCAGGAAGATATGTAAGTTTAATTTCAGAAAAACTGAAGCTATGTAACATTAGAAAACCAACTGAAATACATAGAGCAATAAGATCACTGAAATGCCTCAAAGATTGGAAAGGAACTGAATTTAGAACATTCTTGCTTCATTCAGGGCCAGTTTTTCTCAATGACTTTTTAGCATCTTCCATTTATCACAATTATTTGCTACTTTTTTGTGCCTTTACCATTTTGTCTCGCAAAAGTTATTTGAAATATATGCATATAGCCGAAACATTGCTATCAGATTTTATAGAAACTTTTGGAAACACATACGGTTTTGATGCAATCAGCAGCAACGTTCACAATCTTTGTCATGTCGTTAACGAAGTAAAAAAATTCGGACTATTGAGTAAAATTAGTACATATCCTTTCGAAAATTTTATTTCGCATCTGGAACCTTTGTTTTCGTCCATTAGCAAAAATTGCAAAAAGAGTCATAGAACTTCAAAACGTCTTTGTTTCGAAAAATCACAAGATTCATACTCCTTATACCAAATATGAAACCACAGAAAGAATTCCCGAACTGCCCGATTGTAACGAAGTATTTAATGTCGCGGGAAATATTATGCTATCAAATAGTACTAAGGACATGTGGTTTTTGGCTAAAGATAATACTGTCGTGAGGTTGATGAATATTACTTACTGCAACTATGAAATATCTCTTTTATGGCACAGCTTTGAAAAATAACAAAGATTTTTTGATTTGCCAATCAAATCATCTCGTCTGAATTTTTTTTTTATTTACCAAAAATTCGCATCAACCATAAAAGGTTATTAGCGACGGTACAGAAGTTATTACATAGAATTAAGAACATTAATCAATTTCAAGTATGTGATTAGGTTATGACAATTTTCATTC
Organism: Cynegetis impunctata; assembly: GCA_030704885.1. Taxonomy (NCBI): domain Eukaryota; kingdom Metazoa; phylum Arthropoda; class Insecta; order Coleoptera; family Coccinellidae; genus Cynegetis; species Cynegetis impunctata. Next base: position 6,199 of record JARQZK010001599.1, read on the forward strand.
CGAAATATGACTGCGAATTTATCAGGTAGTTGACAATTTTGTCGTTTAGCTTGATATTTAGGACATTTTATGAGGATATGTTTCACCGATCTGTTTACATTACATGAGTCGCAATTGGATTATCTTCACGTTTCATTGAGTAACTATGAGTTAATTTAGTATGACCTAACCGTAGACGCGAAATAACCACCTGTTCTTGTCTGTTTTTTGTAGCGGGATTCCACTTTTGATACAGAGGCTTAACTTCGCGGAGTTTTGACTCACTTTCAGTCCACTGAGACTGCCACAAAGATATCGTTTTTTGGTTTACCACACTTTTTATATCCGCACTAACCACTTCTGAAATCGAAACTGCACTGTTACCTGTAATAGCCTTACGAGCACACTTGTCTGCTTCTTGCTGTAAGCTTTTTGCCTTAGAATATAGTGAAAACCTAGTGTTTTTTCCTTCACTTCATACATTAGACATTTTAAATATTTGAATGTATTCCTCAGTATTTTAGTAAGGAGCAAACACTTCAAAATTTGAGAGACTCGCAAGAAATAGATTGAATATCTTACATATCGTTATACAGGTATTTTGACTATTTATCAAAAATTATATTTTTTAACTATACGAAGAATACAATTCAGTAAGAGCTATGCAAAAATATGTGTAATGTATGATTTCATATTTGTTGCAAGATGATGAACTCTCTGAACAACTATCAACAAAAACTCGAATATAAAATAAATTTAATAAAATTATTTTCACATTGAATAAAAACAAATTCTTCAGTATTTCTAGTAAGCTGAAAACGAATAACAGAAATAGGGGAGAACATAAAATTTCATTATTATAAGTATTTATGTAATACTCAGATGTAATAAAATAAAGAGCTGTTATCTCTTAAATGTCTTTCTCCATTATCAAACCTATATTTTCCTGTGTTTCTTCTTCTTGATACAATTCTTGCGTGTCATCTCTTTCTGTTTCAGCAGTAACTAGATCTTTATTGGGTTGGTTTATTTTACATTTTCTATCATTTCTTTTCTTGGCGTGTTTCAATATACCATCTCTTATAATTTTATCATTTTTTTCTTTGGTATGTCTATCATCACATTTGCTTAGCACCTCAAAAATTGTTTCGTTAATTTTTTTTAATCCAACGAAAGATTGCCTTTCAATATTTCCCTTTCTTTTAGAAATTCCGGTCCAGCTATAATGAGTCAAAATTTCTGTTGAAAACAGGACATCTGAAATTTTGTAAGCAATTTTTGTTGCATCTCCTTGTCCTGATGACCCACCAATTCTTTCTAAAAATTGTACTAACTGTTTTCTAAATATAGCGTTATTCCTAATTTCATCTTCAAGGTCATTTATTTCTCTTACAGTTTGAAGAGGAAAGGAGAATTTTTCCAAATAATCGTTTTCATTTTCGGGAGCTACTGATATTTGCTGTTGAAAACTGATATTATATAGACTATCAATTTTTTTTGAAATTTCTTCGAACAACACTGAGGCTTTTTTGTAATCATTTTTCAATTCTTTTCTTAAATTAGAGAATTCATCCTTGAAGTTTTTCATTTCTTCTTTAATTGTCCGTATTTCATATTTACACTCAGATATTTCCTTCAAGATGTCATTTGCTGGCATGTTCCAATCATAAACTATTTGAGGCTCTTCAGAATTTGGGTTTATTGTCAATATTTGCTGATCTTCAGAAGATATGGAAGGTTCAGAAATTACTGAGTCTAAATATTGCACAGTTAATGGTTGCTTATTATTTTTGATTGAAGAATTATTAATTTCTTCTTCTGAAGATGGACTACTAATGGGGTAATCGGTCGGTACATCGTCGAATAAATTATTGCGGTCAACATATTGATAAGTAGACTTCTTCTTATATGTCGCAAAAATCTCTTCTTCAGCGTCCGTATTTGCACAATTTTTGAATTTTTTTTCTAAATCTAGAGCTTCGCTAAATGTTTTAATTTTCTGTAATTTTACAATACATGGGAGTGTAGTCCAAGTTCTTTCTGGAGTCGATGCTGCGTCAGATCGCAAAGCTTCTCTTCCAGAGGATTTGAGGTTTGGCCAATATAGCATTTTGTTCTTTTCCCATTTATGCGGTACTGCAGTGAAATAAATTCCTCGCTTCTCCACTGTGGCTACAATTTTAAATGTGTCCATGATAGTTCGGTCCTGAAATAAATGAAAAAACTACTTTGAAAGAAACACCCTTCAAAAGCTTAGTATCAATTTCCATTCTCATTTTAATTTCTGTTAGTATCTACTGGCTGTGAGACTATATTTATAATTAATGCAATTCTATTAAGTTATGTTCAAAAACCTATTCTATCATTTCAAAATAGTTTAAATGAACTAACCCGCAACATGCAGAAGCTGTATAAATGGAAGGTGAATACCGTAGGTTGAAAAGAATGGAGAATATGGTTACTTTCAGTCAAATCGGATTTTAACTATAATAAATATAATCAATATTAATCCTTAATATCCAAACATTCTACTTGACATCCAAATAGCCACCAAATTATTCATTTACTTACCTTTTCAAAGTTTCATCAATAATCCAAGAGAACTTATAAAATATATTTACTGCTACACTAAGGAAACTGTTGAATACTCATTACTTTTATTTAAGGTTAGGTTGTAATGGAGGGCGCCACTTTATAGTTATTTATGGAACTATATGGTGTACATTGCCTGACAATAGGACATTCGGAGTATTTAGAGTACCACTAGTGGCATATAGTTCTCTTTTCGGAAAAATGTTTAAGAATTACAAACTTCCAAAATACGATCCGCTACTGTAAAGTTCCTTTTGGATGGTACCAACTGATTCAGTCATAGTCGCAGATCTTTTGGAGTTAAAAATTGGTTAGTTCCTGCTACTTTATGGAGGTAGGACTAACTTCATAGAAACTTTTTCATAATCGGCCATATTTTTTTCGGTCATCTATTTGCGCTAAATAATTCTCCTTCAAGTTTTTGATTTTATTTCGAAAATATGCAGAATTCTCTACTGATTTCTCAGCAAAAAAAATTGATTTTTAAACCGAAAAAAAACTGCAAAAAGAAGAACTTTTTTCGCTCAAATATTTTTTTTTATAGATTTCATTTTGTGTCAAAAAATAATATATTATATACCTAGGCGGTAAAGTGGCATTTTTCAGGCCGAAAGAAGATATGGACAGACGAGGCGCAGCCGAGTCTGGCCACTTCTTGAGGCCTGAAAAATCACTTTACTGCCATGGTTTACACATGACTTTTTATCCTAAAAAATTATTGTTGGTAAGATTTTTTCTATAAAAATTTTATTGTTCAATATGAAATTCATTACTATGAGTCATTATTTTTCAAAGTGAAATTAAAAAACGGATGTATAGTACAGTTAACAAAAGAGATTCCTTGCTTGGATAAATTTGATAAAAGTACTTGTTTAGAGAAGGAAGTAGTTGAAGCAGTTGCCCTCACGTCTGCTATATTTTCTACTAAAGGAGTCGTAATTTCAGCAGTTTCAGTATATGTAGATTCATTCATAGTCATAGTAGAAGACCTGGTCATACCGTTACTGTTGAAAAGTTTTCTAGCGACACTTATTTTATTATCTGAACAATCTTCAACGTAGCCTTCCGCTACGCTGGTGGATTTCCATCCGGCGTGCCCTTTAATGCTAAAATATCTGCTCCTGAATTGGCAAGGAGAGTGGCGGATGATCTTCTAAACGCATGCCCTGTATATTCTTCAGCGTTACTTAATTTTAGGTAACTGGCTATTTTAAATGGCATTGTCCCAATAGTGTGGTGACCCACATTTTGTGCTGCACACTTTCCACCTTGATATCTCACAAATAGTCGCCTGGAAGTGATATTAGGGGGACGAAGGTTGAAGTAGTGTTTGCAAATTGCAACAACATCAATGAAATTTACCTTCTCGGCGTTACAAATAGTAAAAGTTCGCCGTTTGTTTGTTTCTGTATCAGGTACATGTATTATTAATATATCAGTCTTATCCACAACATCATATATCGTCATGTTTGTAAGTTCGTCCGTTCTGCATGCACCGGAAATACCAATGATTAATATTACCTAAAAAATATTAGTGATATTATCAAATGATAATAATATTAATAATAAATCGTTTTACCTTCATCAACAAATATATTTCATCAGGAGCTAAACGAAGAAATTTCAAAATTTCTTGCTGTTCAAATATTCTTGATTTTTTGGGAATGTGCCCGACTGACTGCTTTTTTGAAAAAGCTATCACTTTTGTATAGTTTCCAGTATCAACATTATCTATTAACTAGTAATGTAGATTATAGCATTGAATTTATTGACCAGAGAGTTGAAGATTTGTGTTTTTTGATAATTCGGAAAAATATGTTAAAATTACATTTTCACTATATTTTTGTACCTGCTTGGAGGCACACCACTCCATAAATAATTCATATTGGAGGTTATATTTCGCTTTAGATTTATTCGGTAATAAGTCTAGCGTGACCTGGTTAGCTATATCAGTTATTTCAGGTGGAGTGAGATACATTATTTCTTCTGATTCCATACTTAGAACAAATATCAAAATACGACAACTTATGAATTGACAACTGCTAAATTTTTATTTTTATACTGACGTTTAATTGTCAACTGGAGCGCCAGCTACCGTGAAAACGTAAAAATTATTTTACCGCCTAGCCGAGAAAAGGTCTACTTTCTCGCCTCCGTAAAGCTGGTAAAATTCAACTTTCTTATAGTGTAGGATAAAAAAGATATTATTTGTTATTTCGAGAGCGCTTCTAAATTTTGTTATTTATAATGTCTACTTCTATCATAAAAGTGGAGTGCGTAAAAAATATCAGTTTGAGACTTCCATAAATCACGCGTTTGAAAGTCATCCACGCCAAAATAATATTTCACAGCGCCATTATTAGAATAGGAGTAATTTATTAAACTAAATATTTCAAAGAGGTCGCTGTTCAATAGAACGAGTAGATTCGTTATTGTAGCATAATACTACGCAACCACGCAGAAACCACTAGGCCACCGCTACTTAGGTCAGAACCAGCCTCTAACTTGACACTTCATAGTAACTAAAAATAGTGACATTTGAAGTGGCCAAAACTGCCCTTTCCCTAGCCAGCTACTCAAAATGTTTCCCCATTTTAGTGGTCGCTACGTAATTGTCACGTAGCAAGGATGTGGTCGTCGATGGTGGCCGTCCACTTTAAAGTGGCATTTATAGTCGCATTCAAGTTTTCGCGACTATGTGTGTTACTTGGGATCAAAGCAGGATACTCACACGAGAAAGTCCATATCGGTCGAATGTCGCCTAGTTGCTATACTTCGCTACCTAGCTACTGAAAGAAACTTGGAGGACTAAATGGTTTCGTGCGCTATATCACTACAAGCACTGTGGAAAATATTTCCTGAAACATTCATAGCACCCTGCATGAAGACTTCATAAAAGTAAGTTGCTTCATTTCTATATTTTTTTTGAGAAGTTCTTTTCATAATTTATAATGCTGCTGTTGGCTCCGTAATTCACGAGAAAGTCTGTAACGGAATCAGTATTGGTGTGAGGAGTAGTACTCCTGGACGTATCCGATTCACTAAAAGAGGAGTGAAATTGCGGCATATGGTTATACATTTGAAAGGGATTAAATGCTGAAGATTGTTTTCGAAATAGGAAGTGTTGCGTGATAACTGATTTTGGAGGCCTTTGTATAGGACCTCCGTAATAAGTTTGTCAGCATGAAGAAATTGTTGCATGTCCATTTTCCTCAGTTTCGTCGCTACCACTTTCATAATGTTGGTGAATTCATATTTCGAATTTTCTAGAGCAGCTATAGCCTCTTATATCAAAAACTGATGCCGAGATTCATTAGGGGTTATTTTCTTCCGCTTGCAACTCTGCTCAGTTTATAAGCAACTTGATCAATTATTCGTGATTCTGGTGGATCAAAAACCTGAGAATGAAATCACTGTTTATTATTGTAATAATGCCACTCTATTTTGGTTCTACTCATTTTAGGGAACTGACAACACATATGTAACTCAATGCTAACTAAATATAAGGTTTCTAAAAAAAAATATGCAAAAAATAATAAGAACAACGGTTGCCCTCTTCCTCACACAGAAGAACTTGGTGCGCCCTACCGGTGAACTGAGGAAATATTTTCCAACCGGATGGAAGACCAAGTTCTTGAGAAATCGTGGCAATCTCAGTTCGTTAAACACCACACACAGGAGAAAATTTGACGATTATGGTTCGTGCGAACCAAGTTCGGCAAACCAGGTTCCCATGTGTGTAGGCCGCTCTACAGTTATTACGCGATGATCTTTATGTGCGAATCATAAACGGGTGAATTGGCCGCTGATGGATCCGGATAATTTTGATTTTAATATGGATGGATGTTTAAAGTATTGTCAAATTCTTTTTCCATGTTTTTATGTGCGTCTACTCGTTTTATTATTATTAGTGAGCTGATGCCGAAGGCAAATAGTGAGTTCTGTTTTAGTTGAAATTTAAGTTAAGTTTAGTTAAAGTCATAAACTAAACAAATGCAGCTGTTTTAAAACATCTAGGTGTCAATATATCTGAAGTTAATAATTAGGTACAAGAAAATGTCAGAAATAAATACAATCTACTGACAAAAGGACAGTTGAATAAATTTTATTGTATGCAGTTATTTCCAAAAAATGTATCTTTTTAATTGAAGTTAGCTGAAATGTGTGCAACTTAAATTTTCTGAATAAATGTGCTATAATTTCTTTTAAGGTCAGCCCGCTAAGAAAAGGAGAAATGAGTATGATGCTATGTGTAACAAAGTTACCCAGTGGGCACTTGGGCAGGATCCAAAGCTGAGATAGAAAATATAAAAGTAAAACAAATTTAAGAGGAACATACCTTGAAATTAAGATTGATGGAATTAAAATGTCAAGCAAGTATTCAATTAATGAAGAAAGAATCAGATGCAAAGATTGCCAAACTTGTTAGTGAACAGGAAGAAACTATAGAGGGAATATTAGAACAAAATGAACTAAAAAATAGATAATTGATTGTTAGGAAGACAACATGCTCTGAATAAAATACGGAATAAGGAGTAATATTTTAAACACAAGATTTAAATTTTTTACAAATTTAAGAATTCCTAGTTTGTTATGTTTTCGTTTCACTGTTGTGTTTTTTCAGTTTATCAATGCTGGGGTAAAGAAGTCAGGGTTATTTGAATAAAAAATGACAAAAAATTAACTTTTTTTCAAATTTGATCACATTCACTAAATATGTTGTATTATTTTACAGAAGTCAATTGTCGTTTACCATAAAATAATGTTGACTCATTTTTTCAAGAAGACTCAAGACTGCATAACATTAAAATTAAATGATTAAAATACCCAATCCATGTCTAATCACAGTGTTGTGGTTTATAATATTAAATAAGTTCATATATGGCTCCACATTCATATCATTAACAAGAGCAATGGCATATGCTTCCTCTGCGTTATCGGGAGGTTCAGGTTCTTTTAATAGTTTTGCTATATTCTCGAGGACGGCAGTTGCGATGACTACTGCCTCGACTTCTTCTTGGTGTAATCTCATACCAAGGGATATTATAGGGAACCTTTGTTTCCACTGTCCAAATTTTCGTTCAATGCAGTTTCGCGTTCTTATTTGGGAATAATTAAAAAGCTGTTCTGCTTCAGTTATGGGATATGCTAATGGGGTTATTAGTTAGTTCCTTATTCCATACTCACTGTTGCCCACGAGTACATAATCGTGCAAATACCCTCTTTCATATTTTAACCTCACATTGGAGTTAGCAAAGACATGTGAATCATGTGCAGATACCGACAATCTTCAAACAATATCCTCAAAGAAACAGTCCGCATTACAAATATCCTGTACGTTAAACAAGAAAAAACCCTTTCTATTTCGGAAAATTTCTGCATTCTCACCTCCAGGTGATAAAATCTTTATATGTGTGTTATCTAGGGCCCCTAAGCATTTTGGAAATCTTGCAATATGATAACACTTTCCTGCCTCATATCATTTTCTCTGAGTGGCATCGTGATAAATTCATTGTAGAGACTGGGCAATGGTCCTAGTTACTTTCCACGCTATACGACTAGCAGTACCCTTATCAACACCTGATAAGTCTCCAACAGTTTATAGAAAGTTGCCTGTAGCAGAAAACCTCAACGTCAAAAACAACATCTTTTCTGGAGTTACTGCATGGTTTCTACAATGAAATAAAAGGAAAAGTTAACATATCGAATATAATAAAAAAATGTACATTAGATCCACTGTTATATAAAATAACACCTGCATTCTATTTCATTATATTTCTATAAATAAAAATGACTTACTGTTCTGTTGGAGACACTATTTGGTATCTAATTCTATTAGGAACAAAGCGTACTCCATTTCCAGACAGCCTGAATCTTTTTATAAATTCCTTATCATTTACTAAGGTAGAAAAATCAGGCCTTTCTCTGAAAGTTTGGGGCCTTCTACGCGCATTTTGTAGAACATCTAAAATTTCTACAAAATCGTGTGACGCTCTCCTTTGCTTGGTCGGGAATACTTCGTCGTATCTCCCTTGTTCGGTCGAAGGTTCGGGCGCCACCTTTTTTTACCTACGTGGTAAGGTCCACACACTATATTTCTTACATTTATGGAGGTCGAATGTAAGGCTGGGTAACTCGAAGCCAGAGAAATGAAAATCTAGTGTTCGAGGCGGTTGGCTTCGAAGAAGTCTGGGGAAATAAAACTCCTATTTCATAACAGAGTATAATTAGTACCTTATTCAGTATTTAATACAGCTTTTCTATATGATTCATTCCATATCTAAAAGTGGAAGTCGGAGAGAGAATTAACGGAGAGCAGGCATTACAAAATACTAATATACTCAGCTAGACTAAAAATTTTACGGAGAGTGTTACTTCAATGCGGAGAAACGGTAAGTGATTCGGTAATCGGTCGGAATCGGTACGGAAACGGTGTTTACGGAAAAATAGTTATAGCTTGATCGGTCGGTAAATAAAGCAAACGGTATCACAGAAAGAGTGATTCGGTAGTAGGTCGGAATCGGTAAGGAAACGTTGTTTCCTTACAAGAAGAACATAGACGTGTGAGCACGATACAATGAAGAGGACAGGTACGTAGCGGTTCCAAATTCGTCCGATCTGCGCATGACGTCATCTTGTGAGATATTTATGGCGCGCTTTAATATTAGCAAGTAGATTAGAATAGAAAAACCAATCCAAATCAACTTTCCAATTTGAATGTAATAATAACAATAATAAAGGCATAATGGGGAAGTCCGAATTCTCTACTTCTATCTGAGAGAAGTTTATGGTATAGATAAATAACTAGTGCTACCATATGTTCCACTAGAAACTGAAGTGATTGTTGAGAACGATAGAGCTTTTTTTGAGTAGTTCGTTCTGGACATCAAAAAATTCAGTAGTATATCATCTTGTCACAATTCTTCACAACAGCAGAAGATAGTGGCTCAGACTTCGAATACTAATCTACAATATTGATACTGATCGCTGGTGATTCAATTTTACATCCTATTTAGTCTATAAAAAAAATGCATCACATTCACCACAGTGGATATACACTACTTTTTAACTTGACTTTATATATAACTACTATATTGTTGCTGATGAAGCTTTTCCTCTAACCACTTGCATTATGCGTCCATATGCAGGTCGGTTTTTGGTGCAGAATAAGAGAATTTTCAATTACAGGTAACAAAAATTTAGCCTCAATTATTAACAGGTGATATAAATAATAACTTATTGGTGAAACGTGAGTAAAATAATTGAAGTTATCATTTCTGTCAGGCATCGAGGGATGAACAGGTTTTTTGTGAATATATTTTATTTCAATTTCATTGTGCTCAAACCCAATTTGTGTATTTTCAATGCTGTTAAAAGTATGTTATAGTCGAACTAAATGATTATTTTTTATTTCAGACTTAGTCGTGGGCGTAGAATGATTGAAAATGTAAGTGGAATTTTGGCGCAGCGATGGCGTATTTATGGAAAAGCAATTATAGCTTGCATTCTAACTGTAGAAGCAGTTGTTAAGGCGACTGTTTGCCTACATAGTTATGTAATGATGTCCGAATCAAAGACTGGAAGTGAAAAAAGATATTTTACTCTAAATAGTGTTGACAGAGAGATTAATGATGGGGAAATTATTCAAGCAGATTGGAGAAACGAGGATTCTGCAATTGGTCTTGTTCCAATCAGAAGAACCAGTTACAACAGATATGGAATAGTAGCAGAAAATATAAGATATTTATTATGTAGGTATTTTGTTGGAGAAGGCTCAGTGCATTTTCAATGGAATAAATAAATAATTATTTACATTGTGTATTTATTTTATCAAAACAAACTTAAATTACAACTTATAATATTATCACATGTTAATTATGACAATAATTTTTTTCCTCTATATTAACAAAAAACCGAAATTTTATTGAAGAAAGTCTTTGGTCCCTTCATAGGCAATCTGTAGCAGCCTTATCTCCAGGAGTGTTCGTTCACGCTGAGGAATTTGTGTCAAAAGTTCTGAGATTCGGGAACCAATAGGATTCTCTACTGTTGAAGTCTCGGGTAGAAGTGAAGGTATTGGGCTATCATTAATCTTATTTAATGCGTCTACAATGGCCACTTCAATTTTGTCTTTCTTTTGGTCCACTTTGGATAGATTAGACACATTAGGCAACATGGGGGAGTTAGTGCTTGTAGTTACTGGTGATATTTGACTTGCAATGTTTGTTATGGTTGCTCTATATTCTATTGTATCTTGTAAAAATGACATTTCGTCAAAAGATTCCCACTTTTTCTTTTTCTTAGAGAAAGCTACTTGGTATGTATTCGCCTTTGATGCGGACATAAGTGTCTCTAAGATTGCGCCATTTTTTCATTAAAAATTCTAGGGAATATTCAGGATTGTCCCCAAACTCTTCAACAATTTCCTTCCATAATTGGTCCCTTATGGATTTGGATCGTTCTTTTACTGGGAGGCGTGAATCCCACAAAGGCGGTCGTGCCTGAATACAACTGATGAGTAGTTCCTAAACAGTTACTGTTTCTTCTCTAGCAGTATTGGCTTCGGTATTGGCATACTACAATTGAAATTATATGTGTAAGTATTTATGTAAATAGGATATATAAAATAACATAAACCTTAGCCAACTTTTATTTTATGTTGAAGAGGTGAAAACAGATGTGCACATGATTTCTGTTATGAAATATCAACAACACATAGATAATAGTTCTTGCTGTTTAGATTATACGTCCCTTTTGTGTGGTTTATGCTTATTTATTAAATTACTTTTTTAATTTTCTTTACTTACCGATGCCGATGAACCGGTGTCGTGTTCAACTAATTCTGCTGACTGCGAATACATGTTAAATTCAATATTTAATACATGAAATACATGAGCGTGAAAAAACTCGAAAAGAGACAGGAAAATGACAAGTTGACGGCAAAAAATTCAGGACAAGCAAATATAACATTGAAGGAAACTTCATGCGAATAGAGCTCTCCCTTGCTTATTGTGCCCAAGAAAGCGGACAGTCGGGACAAAAGAGGTGGAGGTCTGTTATCGATTATCGTGCACTCAACACGCAGATAAAAGATGACAAATTCTCTCTGCCGAAAATTACGGACTTTCTCGACTCTCTAGGTGGTGCGATGTATTTCAGTACCCTCGACTGAAGTCAGGGATACCATCAGGTCGAGCTGAATGAGGGGAGTAGACCTAACACTAGTTTCGTTGTTAACGGAAAAAGGCAGTTCAAAATGCGTCGCCTACCAATGGAATTAAAGGTATCGCCGAATATATCTTCAATATTGATGACAGTGGCATTGTCGGGCTCAGGGCACCGCTGCATAGTTTAACTAGACGATTCAATAATTTTCGGTCGTAACTCAAAGAACATAATTATAAATTTTTTCGAAGAAATTGATCGTGAGATTAAAACTTACATTTCATTTGAGTTAAATATATTCAGGCTAAAGAGAACCAACAATGTGATATCATCAAAGTGGAGATCTGTAGGCCCAATGACAGCTTTAATAATGCACGTGAAAACGTGAGAGAAATATAGGAAGAAATGGACAGATGCGTGCAAAAGAGCCATGTCACATATCCCATTTATAGATGTTCTTGAAGCAATAAAAGAAGAGAAAGCATCTGAAGTGGCAATCCTATCCTCAGCTTTAGCAGATTTGTTACTAATAACTACAATAAGACAATGTCAAATGATGTTATTTCCTTTGAATATGATAGTTGCATTGATTCATAAAGTTGAAGTTGAAAAAGGGAAACTGACAGTGTTGCAGGTGAAGATTTCTTAAGGAAGATAAATATGTCAGGAAGAGATGGTTTCATGCTTCACAAAATGTTGGAACACTTGAACTTCTCTACTGAGGGAGCTTGGAAAAAAGGGCAAGCCGAACAAGTCATATTCCATTCAATTATGGGCACTTTCAAAGAAGACTTTAGTTTGTTGAAATTCATGACGTTTTCTTTTTGATTTGTGACGCTGAAGAATTAAATACGTACGATGTAATTATATTGTGAAGGCAAATAGAGTTTTCAGTATCCCATTTTACTATGAATTTCTCTTAAATATCTATTGAGCTAGGAAGCGGTAAGTGTTTCTTCTTATTGATTAATTTCATCGATTAAATTGTTTGGATCAAATTTGTTAACGTAAAATTTCATTTGCATTTTTCATTTTAAAATTAGTGAAGGTCTCCGAAGTTAGTATTATAGAACATTAAAACGATCCTTTCCTATAATGTATTTACATTAATTTACTTTCAGACGATATTTTCACAAATCAAATTTCTTTTTTTAGCCTTGTTTTTTTTGCTTGTTGCGTTGATGAAAATTTGTGTTTACTTTGTTGTTTACTCTTTCAAACAGATGATTTATGTAGAAATGTATAAACTAATGAATTTGAAATAGCTGTTTGTTCTTTCATTCAAATTGATATGTGTGTTTATGTTAAGAAATTTGAAAAGATAAAAACTAACGAAAAAATATTTCAATTTTCTTATTTGCAAACAGATACATTTGACAAAATAGTATAACGGACTTTAATGGATAATTATAATTCCAATTTTTTTCTATTTATTATATATTATTTATTGATTAGCAAATTTCATATTTGTAGTAATGCAGTTGCTGATGTCACTCAAAACGAAGAGGTTACTGAAACCATTAATTCTGAAAATGTTGCATCGAGCGCAGAAAATGACGATGAAGATGTAGCTGAAAGCTGTGGCTCTGCTGCTGAGGATAGACAAATTTCGAAAGATGTCACTGAACGTGAAAATATGCCTGAGTGCTTCTTCTTTCACAAATTATAGAAAAAAGTCGGAGGTCGTCAGGAACATCTTTCCCTTTTTATGAAGAGTGGACAAGATTCTTTGAAAAATCTTGCAAATGCAAGCTACGATAACGAGATGATAGAGAAGCTGGAGAGTTTACCATCAGAACCAGACTGATTCTTTCATAAGTATTGCAGAATGACGTACATAAATTCACATGAATCGGTGATTTCAAAAGACCAAGAAAAGTCAGAATGGCATTTTGCTCGCGATATTCGTTCTGAAGCATATGGTACAGTTGAAAACTTTGTGAATGAAAACATTGTGAATAATGAGCAATCTTTTTTTTAACATTTTTAAATGATATGTTTATTGATCATATGCAAAATAAAGAACAGGAAATATCAAGTTATACTTTAAGACCATATCATTTGAAAGAAAGATTATAGAAAAAGTTTCCTAAAAAAATTAGTATTATTTCTTTCAAAGGTGAATTCATTGTTAAGCCATATAATATAAGGGGATTCTACTGAAAACGAAATAGATAAATACAACATTTTAGATGCCGCTGCAAAGATCTTGAACCAAGAAATTAATAGTATTACAAGTAATAAATTACCTGTTAAGATTACAGCAAAAGATCTATTGAATGGCGAATGCAAAATACCTGAAGTATTAATTAAATTTCATCAAAAAGTAATTTCGGGCACCAATCACCGACGAAGAAGGCATAAAAAACCAACAGATTAGCCGAATCTTTCTCTCAAGATCTTATCCACGCTGTCACAAATCAAAAACAATGAACAAATAGGCGAATAAATACATCGAAACAAATAACACAGGCATTTTTGAATTCCGATATTTGTCCTGAAGGTATTAAACGATCACAAGATTTGTGTACTGGGATTGCATTCGACAACTATGATCGGTAGATACGAGGATATGCGTTCCATGACACTGTTGGCGTGATGTTCCAGGTAAATAATGAATCAATTTTTGAAAACATTAATGGCGGTGGCATCCGTTCAGGAAACCGAAATGACGTTGAAGACGAGGAAGCTGGTGGTAACGAGAATATAGGGGCAAACGTTGGCGTCAGTAGCGTTCAGTCGCGAGCCGGTAAACATAGGCGGAGTTTTGATGCTGTACGTCCCGAATTTCAACCATATACGAAGCGTCCGCGACTTATTGAAAATTTATTACCAGCTACTTCAGAATTACACTTGAATATAACAAATTTAGAATCACAACAGCACATTAATTTTGCTTGGATGTTTTCGCACTTCTTAAAAACACCAGGTATTCCAATGTGGGTTAGTTTTGATAGTTTTCTGTACGAAGATACGTCTGATAAGAAAATATTTTGTTATTTAACAACGATATATGCTTCACCAACAAACAAAGCAGTTGTATTAGAAACCATGCTCCAAAATCAAAAAGCGGCTGGTGAGTGTGGAGAAGATTACATGCAAGTTACATATGATCTTGCTATTGCAAAGATTGCTTTGCAAATTCAAAGTTTGGATATGAATAAATTAAAAAATGTATTAATCAACCTTAGATAATTCCATATAATGCTGGCCTACTTTAAGGCAATAGGTAAATTTATTGATAATAGTGGCTTAACGAACATCATGGTCAATACCCAGTTACTCGCAAACGGATCTGTTAATGGTTTTATTGCTGGCAAACATTTTAATATATGTAAACGTTTACACCCGATGTATCGTTGACTTTACAAATATTACATTTTGAAAAGTTCATCGAACAAGAAAAAATAGAAATAACTAATAAAAATAATAAAGTTAATATCGCCTCAACCTTCATTCCAAAATAAAGGAAATGAGTTATCTTAATTATTTGAAAAATATCAAGTTTTCAAAGAAAAAGCATTGGAAGGAATTCACGGAAAGACGGCGCAGTATTATATGATATACATTTATTTGGTCGACTATTACCTATTTCTAAATGAAAGTATACGACTCAGTAATTTGGAATTATTTAAATTCGTTTTACCGAAAATGAATAATTTTTCGTTTTTAACCAGCCAAATTATGCGCGGTATTCAGTGAAATATCAAGGTAATTTGCTAAAATTCGACTTATCACACTCGGGATTACGTCAGCAATTTGATTAAGGCTCATTCTGCAGTAAAATAACTTTGAAACCTTTCTCTCGACAGCCTATTGATCTTACTTTAGAGCAGACTATAAACGCAGATGCTGCAAATAATTTGCATTCAGCATCAGCTAGACAATGATGGTGTCTCAGCCATACGCATAGATCAATCATTGACAGCTATACGATAGAGAAACCGGATCTGAAGAAAACACAAGATGTGACTGCAGAACTGCAAAAGAGCCGTATTGAACTGAATACGTCGTCAACGCACATTTGAAAAACTTTATTCAAATGTGCGTTGACGACGTACATAGATTCGAGCAAGCTATTACGAAAATAAAAACGTATACTTTTACGACACTATATAAAAAAGTTAATGTTACCGGAAAGGTCATGGAAGTGCGTACGCAGCGTGATTTATTTGGTCAACTCTTCAGAATTTCTTTGGAAAAACAAATTGATATTGATAAAGTGCTCAGGTATCCGTTAACGCTTGTATTATTGTCTATGTGCCATCTTGATGGCTGTATATGCAGAATTGATAAATCAGTACTTATGAAGTTATTGGAAAAAGAACTGCAAAGTAAACTCGACTCAACTTGCGGACGTCGTCATAATCGATGAATTATTTATGGTACATCTTATGACCAGTTAATTTTGGAAATTATCGAAAAAAATGCTGCAAATGTGTTGCGCAAGTACAGCAAAAACAATTATAATTTATTTCGATCGCTATATTTTACCATCTATAAAAGATTGAACACAAGCTTCGAGGCATGAGTCAAGCGAATTGCAATATTAGTGGTCCTGAACAACAACGAAAAAAAGAATTTTCAGTTGATTTAAAAATATTAAATTCAAGCAAGCACTTGTACAGTTTTTTATAGATAATTGGAAGGAAGATTATATGGCACCATACATTGGTGCTAAAGGAATTTATTTAAATGATGCTTGCTATAAATATATCGTCAGCCACGGCTAAGTGATGACATTTTTCGAGCAGGAATTAACGTGCTCTGCGCACGAAGAAGCCTACACGAAGATGATTTTTCATATTTGCCAGATAAATTTCAAAGCAAATCTATATGTTGCTCCGATACTGACGTATTAATCATTATGTTGGCAAATATGAACAAATTGTAAAAACAAGCTTTGAATCAGCATGGAAGTTGGAATTGCAAATCATCATAGATTTATTGATGTAATTTGTCTGAATCTCTGGGACCCAATATAAGTCTATAACTTCCAGTTCTTCACGCACTAACAGGCTGTGATTATAATCCGGCCTTTTTTAGAAAAGGTAAGAAGCGTCCGTTTTCAATTATGAAATAATCAGATGATTTTATTGAATGTTTAATTGAGATGACGTCTCCTTCATCGAAGAAAGAAGATATTTTTCCACAAGTATAAAAGTTTAGTTGCCATATATATAGATTTGAATCATTAAAAAATATCAAAGATGCAAGGGTCGCGACATTTCACAAAATTTACAAAGTTTCTGACAAGGATGTCTTCCAATTACCAAAAGGAAATATTGATGGTTCAGCTCTACCACCATGCAGAAGGAAATTATACCAATATTTTTTAAGAGCTTGTTTCATTAAACAAATTTAGACGCTAGCACATTTACAAGTACCTACTAGTGAAACTCCTGAAGATTATGGCTGACTAGAAGTTGAAAATAGATATGAGTTTGTTAGGTTTATTCGAAACGAATTACTGAAGTCTATAACTGAAATTACAATTGAGCTATACAAAGGTTCACTTTTTTATATTTCATTCACATTGTTGATATTATATTTTCTATACTCATTATTCTGTTTTTTGATTTTATAGATGATGATAATGATGAAAATATAGAGATAGATAGTTCTGAAAGCGAATCCGAAAATGATTCAGACAAGTCAAAGTGAAGATAAAATATAATTCAAAAATACGTTTTATACACGCTCTACTCTTCAAAAAATGTCATAATATTTACAATGAATTGTTTTCTTAATATATTCACTTTTTTGTATTAAGTAACCAACATTGGAATTTTGGAAATGTTTATACACACAATAATGAATAAAATACAAGGTCAATATATAATAGAGCATACATTTATACTGAAGCCAAAGCTTTTAACAAGAGTGATATGTGCAAACAACGTTGCATAATTTACTTTTTTTTTATCTCAAGGGACCTTCAGTTTAACGCCGGTTCCAAAGAGCAAATGTGCTTGAATCTAAGTCATTACCCAACAGAATACTTCTTGAACTATATTCCGGACATAACACCCAAGAGCAAGGTGGTACTCGAACGCACAATCCTCAGTTCAAAAGCGATACCTTACCGCTGGGCTACCGAAGCCTCCCATAATTTATTTTATATCGGCTGAAAATTTGTCAGATGAAAGTTAACATAATATTTAAACGAACAAAAAACGTCAGCTGGCTGAAGGTCTGTTGCAAACTCGTCAGCTGACGCAATTCAATTAGTGTGCGCAGCTCGTAACTGTCTATCGAGATTCGACTTCACTGCGCCAACTATCGATCTTTCATCTGACAAATTTTCAACCGATATAAAATCACTGAAAATTATTATTTTTCAGTTGTGTTTACATGGCCAGCTGACGTACAATAAACCGCGATAAGACCAGCTGACTATATTGATTCAAATTAATACTATGTGAACTACTCTTGTACCAATTTTCAACCGATATAAAATAACTAAATATATATATATATATATATATATATATATATATATATATATATATATATATATATATATATATATATATATATATATATATAAGCGGGGGTCCTACAGCTTGTCCCGAAACCCGCATTTCGATCGCCATTTCTTCCTATCCCTCCAGTCATCCTATTCGATAGCTCGATCACTCATATTTTTCCTAATTCCTTCTATCCATTGTGTTATCGGTCGTCCTCTCCTTCTCCTGTTATGTGGTATGTACCCAAGTGTTGTCTTTGGCCACCTCGTCTCCTCCATCCTCATTACATGACCGTACCATAATAATTGCCTGGATTCTATTCTCTCTGCTGTTGTACATATGCGCCTTGTTTTCCTTCTGATGTCTTCGTTTCTGACATGTTGCAATCTGGAAATATTACATGATCTCCTTAAGAAATCCATTTCTACTGTTTTTATCATCTTTTTCCCTTTCTCTGAAAGTTGCCAGCATTCACATCCGTAAGTCAAAATAGGCTCTACAATAGATGTGTAGATTGTCATTTTTGTTTGAATTTTCATTTTGTTGGACCAGAGTAACGAGTTTAATAATCGGATGGCTTTTTTCCCCTTGCTCTGTCCTACTATCGATATCTTTTTTTTGTGTTTTTTATGTTCCGTCTGCTGAAATAATGCTTCCCAGGTATTTGAATTCAGTACAATTTTTTACTTTATATAAATGTAGATCTGGGTCTACTTCCTGTTTTTCTCCTACTTTCAAATATTCAGTTTTATCTATGTTTATAGTAGGACCCCATGCCTCGTATTCCTCTTTTAATTTTCTGAACATGTAATCTGCGCCGTGCTCTTCACTCGCTATAATTACTTGGTCGTCAGCGAATAAGAGAGTTGTTAAGCACTTTTCATTCATTTGGATTCCCATTCCTGCTGTTTTTCTTTTCCAGTTATAGATGGCTTCTTGTATGTATATTTTAAACAAGGTGGGTGATAAGCTGCACCCGTGTTTAAGCCCTTTTGTTGTATGGAATCTTTCTGATCGGGTATTTCCCATTTTCATCAAGCTCTTTGTGTCCTTATATATGTTCCATATGGCGTGGACATAGGTTTTACTCAGGCCAACCTTCGTCAGTATTTCAAAAAGTTTCTTTAAAGGTACTGTGTCATATGCTTTTTCTAGATCGACAAATACGATGTGAGTAGACAGATTACGGGAAGTTCGTTTTTCTAATATTTGTTGTAATACAAATACATTGTCAGTACACGATCGTCCCGCACGAAACCCAGACTGCTCTTCTATATCTTGTATGTCCATTTCAATTCTTTGTTTTACTATTCTGCCGTACAACCTCCCCATTGCGCTTGTCACACTTATGCCCCTATAATTTTTGCAAACCTTCTTATCCCCCTTTTTGTGAATGGAGGTAATGTGTGCTAAATTCCAGTCTTCCGTTATCACCGTCAAGCAAGCATTTGTTAAATAGGTTTGCCAGATTTTTGAGTAGTATATCTGGTCCATACTTGACTAACTCAATGGGGATGTTTCCAGGCCCAGCAGCTTTTCTGTTCTTGGATTTTGTCAAAGCTTTTTTTTATTTCTTCTGCAGTTATTTCGATCACTTCTTGATTTATGGCAGTTTCGATATCCATGTTTCTTATTTCAAATTCTTTTCTATTTTCAGTAAACAATGTCTTATAGTGATCTACCCATTCATTTAAGCTTATCAGCGGTAATTTACTGTTATATTTTTCTCCTTTCCTTAGGCTACCTATAGTTCTCCATGCTTCAGATACTTTTGTTCCCCCCATATACCTGTCTATTTCCTCACACTTCTGTTCCCACAGTTCATTTTTACTCTTTGTTGTTTCTTTTTTAACTTTTCTATTCCAGTGAGCGTATGTTCTTCTGTCTTCTCCTTTACCTGTACTTAGCCATGTGTTATAAGCTTTCTTTTTCGTTTCAACCAGTTCTTCTATCTTCTCCGAATACCATTCTGGATTCCGTTCCTCCTGTATTCCTTTTAAACCTAAGGCTTTCTTCGCTGCTTCATGTATACAATCTTTGATCTGTTCATATAGTTGTTCTGTAGTTACGTTTGTATTTCTTATATTTTTCAGTTTATTTGCTAGTCTTAATTTGTACAGGAACTGAGTTGACTCTTGTTTGAGACTTTCTATGTTATATTTAGGTTCACTTATAGCACTGTGTTGTTGTTAGTTCTTGTCTACTTCTATGTTTGTCTTTCTATAGTTCACTATTATGTTGGCCACTACTAGATGGTGGTCCGATCCGCATTCTGACCCACGTTGTACCCTCACGTCAGTTGTTTTTAATCTCGAATGCTGTCTTTGAATTACATAGTCAATTCAACAAACTAACTAAATACTTCTTTTTTTCTTACGTGTGTGGGCAGCTGCGGTTGCCAAACAGACCCTCGGTGCCGCAGCTGACGTTCACAGTGATTTATAATACCTCAAATATTTTACAAATTATCAGTGGATATAAAATTTGTCGCAAAAACCGGTCGCTGGCTCCCGGACTATTATCTCTTAGTTTTTCATTTGTTTCGAAGAACGGAAAAATAATTGTCCAGATTCAAAAGAATACGAATCTACGCAGCAAAAAAGTTTTTTTAAGTTTCGTGGATTGAAATTCGGTGATGTAAATTTCAGTAGAGACAACAGGAGTGTAAACGGAGTATAATAACGTATATATAATATAAACAGGAGTTTTAAAGACCCCAGGAGCCTGCAAAAGAGCCTAGGAGTTCTAATTAAATATCCTAGGACTATTAAGAGACCTCAGGAGTGTAAAAGACCCCAGCAGTTCTAGTCAAAGACCTTAGGAGTGAAAAAGACCGTCAGCCTTCTTGAATACTTAAAATAAAAGCAAAAATGCCAGGTTTCGAATTTTAAATAACATCCCAGGAGTGGAAGAAGACCATAGAGGAAGACAGGCCTTCCCAACAAAATAAGATCAGCATACTGATTCCATTGAGCTCAAAATAATTTTTAAAGTTTCATATATTCTAATTTTTGTCATCATTTTAAATGAAAGCGAAGATTATCCTAAACCTAAAAAGCGAGACGAGTGAGGTACGAAATAGGAACTTTTAAGGCCAATAAAATAGACCAATACTCATCAGATTTTTAACGTTTGAAAAAAGAAAGAAGTAATCAAAATGGTGAAGAATCTGAAGGGCACAAATGCATGGGTGAATGACGATGTTTCAAAGAAAGTCCATGGGGATAGAAAACGGCTGATACATCAATTGAAGATAGCAAGGGCAGATAGAATAAGAGCTTTTCTAAAATACGACAAATTAGTTTTGGATGGAGCAGTTTATGACCGGTACAGCCTTAAAGAAGAGGATGAAGGCGAGGAAGAAGCAGAAAATTGAGGCAAAAGAAGGGTAAGTGCGAAATGGAAACAAACAAAGAAATTAGCTAGAAAGAACAAAAAACGACTAGAGGAAGGAAGAGAATGAGATGGAAAAGAGTACAAGATTGGAATTTAACAGGAAGATAGTCATAGACATCAAAAGAAAAGAGTATTAGGATTAATGATAAAGAATTGAAAACTTGGTTGTAATATAAGTGATGGTAATGTATCGTGTATTGTAAGTGGTAGGGGCAAAAAATATAATTATAATGTTAGTAATGGGAGTAGCGTTGATGGGTACAATGGTGGTGGTGATAATTGTGGTCATAAGGAAAACTATGAAGAAATGAATATAAAGATAGAAGAAAATAATAACAATTGTGAAAATGAAAACAAAAACAATTGAACTAATGAAGAGGATAAGGATAACAGTAGAATTAAAAAAAAAGGGAATTATATGAAAGTATGTATTGGGAACGTCAGAATCATGTTGCTGCCTGGCAAAGTAATGGCGATAGGGGATGAACTAAAAAAAGTATAAAATAGGCATAGCTGCACTATTGAAAATAGGATGAAGAGGTCAAGGAGTAGTAGAAAAAGATGACTTAAGTTCATATTATTCAGGTGATAAAAAATAAGGACAGGTAGGTTTTATAATAAGGGGTAATTTACAAAATAGTATATTGGAATTCAGACCAATAAGTAATCGAATGGCATGTCTGAGATACAATAAAAACCAATGTATACATCGACAACAAATGTATATGAACCAACTGAAAGTGCAAAAGAGGAAGAGAAGAATAATACATTCAAAAAAATGAAGAAAGAGTGTTGAAATTAGTTAGGTTTTGTAAAATTCTCATATTCACAGATACAATTGTATTTTGACACCAAAGTGTTGAAATCAGTTAGCTTCTGTAAAATGCTCATATTTACAGAGTGTCAATACACTACTGTGGTGATACACTACTGTGTACCGACACCAGAGTATTGAAATCAGTAAGCTTTTATAAAATGCGTATATTTACAAATGCTAATGTATTTCGACACCAGAGTGTCAATGTTAATTAACTTTGGGGAACGAGCTAGCTCGCAAACCCTCATGCATCTCGACACTCGATCCCATGAAATGAATGAGGATGATGAGATGAATGATTGTTGTCATTAACAACAGTAACATTTCTTGTACGTATATTACAAGAAAATGATTGTTGGTGTATTTCTCAAACGTATATAAAGCAGAATAATATTATGTATCTGCATCTAAAAAATGATGCTAATGTGTTGAAATGAAAATATTTAAATATGCACTCCTGCTATTTTTTATTAGTTACCTTATCATTATGACAGAAATAATAGAATGTCAAGTTGTTACAAATAAAATAATGTTCAAGTTGAATACTTATTAAAACTGCGTACTCAATCTATTAACTACAGGTTATGGGACCAGGCATTCAGTTTGCCTAAAAGGACTTACGTTTTTACAATATTTATAATTGTAGAAAGTAAAATTTCACAAATTGAAAAATTATAAAGCAGATAGAGGAAAATGACTCAGGTATCGACAAGTTATAGAATAGAACCCTTAAAAAGTGATAACTATTATACTTGGAAGCTTCAAGCACAAGCAATTCTAACGAGAGCTGGATTATAGGATTATGTATCTGGAAAGAAAACGAAACCCAGTGACACAGCAGATGAACAATAAAAAATAAATGGATTACTGACGATTTGAATGCCAAATCAAAATTAATTTTGATAATATCACCAAACGAACTTAAAAAAATTAAGAACTGTTCAACATCTAAAGGTTTTTGAGATACATTGAGCAAACTCTACCAAAGTAGAGGACCTGCTCGAAAAGCAACATTATTAAAAAGCTTGATTTTAAAAAAATTAATGAGAGAGACAGTATCCGAGAACATCTGAATGAATTTGCTAATACAGTAGATAAATTATCCGAAATGGAAATTCGAATAAACAACGATTTACTGAGCATTATGATGCCATAGAATCCAGAGATGAATTGCCTACACCAGACAATTTGAGAATAAAAATTCTAGAAGAAAGCGAAGCCAGAAACAAAACTTATCCAAGTAATAGTCATGGAGAGAAGCACATCTTGGAAGAAACAGGAAATATCGCAATAAAGGGTACAACAATTATGGAACAGAACACAGATTTCCTAAAAACAAAACCTTCAGACAAGAAAATAGAATGAACTGTGAGAATTGTGGTCGTTTCAATCACAAAACCATTGAATGCAGGACTAAAAATAAAAATAATCCAATATCTTTTGAATCAGAAGAAATTTATCTAACCACTGAAAATAAAAAGGGAAATGTAAATAGTTGGTGCCTCGATAGTGGGGGCACATCCCATATTTGCTTTACGAAAGAAAAGTTCAGAGAAATTGATGAACATTCTGAAAAAGCTTGTTCAAAACTGGCATCAGAAGATCAAACAGCACCAATACAAGGAAAAGGCATAGTCACGGTGACATTTCCAGATGAAGATGAGATAATTAACTCAACAAATACACTTTACGTACCAAATCTTTCAACTAATTTGATGTCTTTCAGCAAAATAACTGATGAAAATTACACCGTATTATTTGAGAAGAATAATGCAATAATAAGAGATGAAAAGGGGCAGCCAATACTCAAGGCATAAAGAAAAGATAATTTATACTATATGCAAAGTGAAATTTCATCCAATGACGAACAAGAAAATTCATTTCATTAAAATTATGTTATGGCATGAAAGATTCGGACACATAAACGAAACTGATCTTAAAGCTGCTATGAAGCAAAACAGAGTAAATGGCTTAGATTTTAATGCGTCAGAAAAACTAAATGACTGTGAAATATGCATAAAAGGAAAAATGACTAACTTGCCATTTCATAAAAGAGAACAGAGAGAGAGAGAAACGTTCATTAATGGCCATAGACCTGAGGTCCTTCAGCCTATAACAGCATATACTAATTTAATTTAAACATAATAAAAAGAAAAAAAATACATTATAAATTTTCTAGTATTTTAAATGGAGCCTGTGTAGGATATCTTCTGGATGTTGTATAATGTTCTTCATTGTGATAGAGGTCAGCTATGTCATCTAGCGCTTTAAGTTTGTTGAAAAACTTTTTGTTGAGAACAGTAAATCTAGAATCAATCGGTTCAATCCTGGTTCTTGAATACAACATTTGGTTTGTCGGGCTGTGTAAAATATTGTTGGGGTGTCTGATTCTTGTAATAATCCTTAGTGCTGTTGTATCTGCTACTTTGAGATTTTTCATTGCTGGAGTTCTACAGTTAACATATATTGGGTGTGCATATTCAATTAAGGGTCGACAGATGCTTTTATAAATTTTTGTGGCATTTTGTATGCTTATACCTTGATTTTTATATGTCAGTTGGACAAAGTATTTGGCTCTAGTGATAGTTCTCTTTTTTGCAAAGAGAACATAAAGCAGAAAACATTTTAAAAATAATTCATTCTGATGTATGGGGACCAATCAAAACAAAATCACATGGTGGTTCTCAATATTTTGTTACATTCACGGATGAATATTCCAGATATTGCAAAATTCATTTTCTAAGACGAAAGAATGAAGTTCGAGAGTACTTCAAGAAATACAAATATGAGTTAGAAAATGAACATGGCAGAAAAATAAATTTTTTTCGAAGTGATAATGAAAGGAGTGAATATGTTAATAAAGAATTCGAAACATTTGTGAAACAAAGTGGTATCAAAAGGAGATTATCCTGTACGTACACTCCACAGCAAAATGGCATTGCTGGAAGAAAAAATAGATCGTTGCTTGATGAAGCACGATTTTTAATGATTGCAGCTGGACTACCATCAAATTTTTGGGCCGAAGCCATCAAAACAGCTAATTACTCGATAAATTGATCACCATCACGAGCAGAAGAAAAATGGGCTCATCGTTTGCTATCTGTCAAACATTAACATGTTTTCGGATCTAAAGCATTTGTACTGAATAAAAAACCTAACAGAGAAAAGTTGTCCCCACGTTTAGAAGAAGGTATTTTTATGGGGTATTCAGAAATATCTAAAGCATATAGAATATGGATGCCAAGTCAATTCGAGAGATGTGAGAGTACTAGACAATAAAATGTCTGAATTTTACAAAAAAGAGAATAATTATGATGTAATTCAGTACGAAACAAATTGTGATCAAGAAGAACATGGTGAAGAAAACGGAGACGTGAAGCAAAACAGAAACTTCGACATTGACATGAAAATAGAAAGAACTGATCAGAAAAATCAAGAAATACAAGACAGTTATCCAGTTAATCAAGAAGAATATCAGAGAGAATCCTTAGAAAAAATACAAATTGCAGATGATCACGAAGTCAGACCAAAAAGAAACTTTCAAGCACCTAAATCAGTGGTTCTTAACCGGTGGTCCGCGGATCACAGGTGGTCCCTGGAAGCACCCGAGGTGGTCCGCGAAGCCATCCTAAAAATGTTGAATAACTCATTTAATTGAATAAGTCGCGTTGGATTATTTCAGCCCACTTCACTCTACTTATCTTTTCAATATTATGCAGTCCTTGTTTTGCAATGCAATGTGATGAATCTGACGACGTTTCACAATGCTGTCAATTACTTGTATTTGCTCGATTTCTGCATGACAATAAAGCATTAAAGGAAGAGTAACTGTTTTCCAAATGACTGGAAACGACGCAAGGTGTTGATGTTATGGATGAAATAAGTCTATATTTTGAGGAATATCGTCTTCAGTGGCAAAAACTTGCGGGTATTTGTACGGATGGTGCTCCAGTTATGCTTGGTTCCCTCTCTGGACTTGATGCATTGGTAAAAATGAAAAATCATCTGCAAGATCAACACATTGCGTTATTCGTCGCCTAGCATTGGCTGCCAAAACCCTACCAGAATGCTTGAATATTGCGTTGAAACAGCTATTTGTTAAGTTCATCAAAAGCACTGCTCTGAATACTCATCTTTTCAAATAATTATGTTATGATATGAACTTTGAACACTAAAGTCTTCTTTTCCACACAGAGGTGTATTTTCTTTCCAAAGGAAATATGCTCTCAAGATTGTATGAACTCAGGGAAGTGAAAATATTTTTATATCTTAAGGGTGAGAAAAAATTGCTGAAACAGTTCTGTGAGTC
This sequence comes from Cynegetis impunctata, assembly GCA_030704885.1. NCBI lineage: Eukaryota > Metazoa > Arthropoda > Insecta > Coleoptera > Coccinellidae > Cynegetis > Cynegetis impunctata. Next base: position 32,927 of record JARQZK010001599.1, read on the forward strand.
CAAATATCAAATAAGCTTTCCCAAGCTTATTTATTTATTTATTTAGTTATCTGGTTTAATGATTCGATCGCGTGGAGTCATTAGCGGACTATAGATATCTTACACTTTCAAGTAGGTATATTTGTATGATTTTCAGTAATACGAGTATTAACGTATTTTCATAATTTCTATTCAATATGTCTACCAAGTAGGCAGTCTTGTGCGTTATACTTGTATGGCCAGTATTATTTAGTTGATTTTTTGCCCAAATAAATGAATTGAACAAATAAATTAATTCAACTTCAGAAGTCACTAAACTCGGGTTATGGATCAACAATTTTTCTGCGTTTGATAATAAGTATGAAATAATTGGGGAACACAATGCCAAAGAAAAAGAATAATTGTAAAACAAACATGATACTCCATTTAATAAATTTGAAAAGTGAATTCAGTCGTTATTTTCCGGACTGCGAGGACAACAGGTATTCAGAAACTGGTTCGCAGTCCTTTTCTTTTCAGAGTATTTGAGTTTCTTGATGAAATTGAAGAAAGATTAATGATAGTGCAACACGACAAACAAATTGAAATATATATTCGAAGCAAAAAAAATCTTGAAGACTTCTCTCCCAAATATTACATATTTATGTAAGCATTGGTTCTCGACGCTTTTGATAACGAAAAACAACCACCGAAATCTTGCCGATATGTGTTCAGCTTTCAGTAGCACTGAACCAAGGATCCAAAAGTTAGTTAAGACTATCCAGTAATAAAAATCTCATTGAAATAATACATTCACATCTCTAACATAAAATTTACTTTGAAAAAATTGAAATAAAACATTATCAGTGTTTCATTCATTAATAGATGGAACAACCGTTCATATTTTTCAACTTTTTGAAGGTAATATTTCTTTCAAAAAGTTGGTGGTCCGTGACAATGACAAATTTTGTTAAATGGCCCCTCATAATGAAAAGGTTAAGAACCACTGACCTAAATGGACAGAATATTATAATTCATATTTCATTGGGGAGAAGGATGCTGAAGAAGATAAAGATGAAATATGGGATGAAGCTATGAGAAACGAAATACGAGCGCACATAAGGAATGGCACCTGATGATATTGAAAGAAAAATTCAATGCTGATTGAAGTTTGGAAAGAAGAAAGGCAAGATTAGTAGCACGAGGTTTCAATCAACGTCCAGGGATTGACTTCACAGAAACTTTTGCACCTGTGGCGAAATTAAGCTCTATCAGACTATTATTAGCCCTAGCAGCAGAAGAAAAACTTAAACTAAATCAAATAGACATAACCGCAGCATTTTTGAATGGTGAAATGGAAAAAGAAATATTCATGAAAATTCCGAACAATTTCGAAAAATATCTCCAAGAAATAATTTTAGAAGGAAGTATGAAAGATGACATAGATTTTTATTTGAAAGCTGTGAGAATGTTGGAAAATTTAAAATAAAATTCAAGGGAAAAAGTGTGTCAACTCAAAAAAGCTCTTTACTAATTGAAACAAGCCGGAAGACAATGGTTTAAAAAGTTAGACACAAAATTGAATGAAATTGGTTTCAAATCATCAGATGCATACCCATCTATATACATATACTGCAAAGGAGGAAAAAGCCTTTATTGCAGTATATGTAGATGATTTGATTGTGGCAACATCCAGTAAAAACATTCTCAATTTCATAAAAGAGCAAATTATGAAAAATTTCGATATAGATTTGGGAACTTTAAATTATTGTCTTGGAATTTAATTCATACAAGATGGTGATATTGTAACAGCTTACCAGCAAAAATATATGAATGATGAATTGATCAAATTTGATATGTCGAATTGTAAAATCGCAAAAAGTCCCATGGAAGAAAACCTGAAACTGGAAAAAGGAAATCCAGATGAATTGGAAATATTCCTTACCAGAATCTAATTGGAGCGTAGATGTATTTATCAACAGCAACTCGACCAGATATTTCATTTGCAGTCAGTTATTTGAGCCAATTCAATAACTGTTACAGTTTGGAGCATTGGACTGCTGCAAAACGTGTCCTGAGGTATTTACAAGGTACCAAAAATTACGAACTAAAATTCGAGAGTACTGGAGAAGTCATAACTGGATATGCTGATGCAGATTGGGGTGCATGTAAAATTGATTTTATAATTATGCATGTAAAAAGATTCCATACTGACAATTTTTTTATTTTTGCCAATTCCTCAGTTAGTTGGGAATCGAAGAAACAAAGAACCGTAGCATTATCAACAGCAGAAGCTGAGTACATGTCACTAACAGAAGCACCAAAAGAAGCAGTACACCTCAAAAATTTAATAAATGATATGAAATGTCATCATGAAACAATTTTAATTTATAACGACAATCAAGCTGCACAAAAGTTAGCTTATAATCCAATTGTGAGTTCGAGATCTAAACATATTTCGATAAAAGAACACTTCATAAGAGAACTTGTAAAGAATGGTGATATCAAAATAGGCTACAAAAGGACTGATGAAATTTTAGCCGATATTTCAACAAAATCCTTGAATGGAAATCGTCATTCTTTGTTATCAAAATGTATTGGACTTTCAAGCAGTTCGCGAGGAGGAGTGTTGGAAGGAAAATATCAAAAAATGCACTCCTGCTATTTTTTATTAGTTACCTTATGGGGCCTGTTTCTCGAAAGTATTAGTTTACTAGTTTATGAGTTCATAGCTATCAGTGTAAAAAATAATAGTACTGCTAAATTGCGTTTCTCTATTTATTTTTTATGAGTCGTAAATCAAGGTAGCTATTTTTATGAGTTTACGAGTGTCAAACAAAAATTGGTTGTCAAAGTCCAAATAAACTCTAAACTTTAATTGCCGAATTGGTAAAAAAGAATGAGGATGCTAAAGTGGCACTACTTAGGAAAATAAACGATGAAAGGTGTTTTTTGTTTGCTGCTTTTTCTGACAAGATTACAAAAGAAGCGAAATGCAGTAAATGGCGGAGCATTGCAGAAATGGCAGAATCTTTGTCCTTAATTCCACAAGACAAAGATTATTCTTACGTTAGAGATACCATGTGGCCTAATATAAGGAATGCAACTATGGTAAGATGTATTTAAAGATTTAGTTAAACGTTAGATGCTTTGAGTTTAATGGGTTTTTGATTAATAGAAAAAATTAGACAACTCAAAAAAGACTGGGGCTAGCGGAGAAGCGGAGGCCAAACTAAGTACGATTGACCTTCTAGTATTGGACATATTAGGCAAAGAATCGCCAGTGGTTATTGGATTGGGTAGAAGTGATTCATTGGCTGAAGTTCCAACGCAGCATGTAGATCTTGATCTTCTTGAAGAAAATATTGAATTGCTGGATACGACCACCCCAAGCACATCCAATGTGCCGCAACGTCAGTCGTCAGGTAGAAAATAATGTTGAATTTTTCTTGTAACAGTTATTTCATTGCTGGAGACCTACCAGTGGGCCGGGACATAGATTTTTACATCTTTCACTAATTTACATGTTTGAGCATTAAGAATCTGCCACCGAAACTCTAAACGCCATAAAGAATTTGAAGAAGACGAAGTATTAAGGAAGAGAAAAAGTGAACTTCAAATTGAGCAACTGGAGCTGTAAAATTATAAGTTGAAATTAGAAATTTTAGATAAAGAAAAAACAATTGGTATACCAAATTCAAAATTTACAGTCAACCTTTTACAAAACGATCTATAAATTATTTGTTATGCATTATTTGTTGTATGTAGTTAATAGTAACAAAATAAAAGTACTGTTCGGTTTAGAAATTTATTCATTTGGTAATTAACTTTATCTTCTTAGCGAAAAGGATTTTGAAAATAAATTAAGGGATACTTCAATAAAATACATAAAAATGACACATTTAATAATGTTAGGAAAAACCTATCTAAAGTGCCTAATAATGTCTTGAAGTCTTTGTTCTGCATTGTTTTGCACTGGCCCTACGAAAACTACATCATTCACATCAATGTTTCGTACTATTTCTGGAAGTCTTTCATTGTTGGGGATCTCCTCACTTCTAATAAAGTTGCAGAGTGTAACACAACAATTAAAAACATCGCAAGCAAAATTAGGATTTACTCGAATGTTGCAGGCACGGAAACTTTCTTTTCAATATTCCAATGGCGTTTTCAATGAATCGCCTAGTAGATTTATGGCTTCGTAGAAAACGGGCCTCAGCTTCATTGTTATTTCTCATCACTGGAGGAATAAGCCATTCTTTCAGTGGATATGCACTATCCCCAAGTATTATTCCGTTAGGCAATGGTCGCCACCCATTTTCCATGCGTCTTAGTTCTTAACTCACGCGCATCATGCACGCTTCCTGACCAATTGGCAAATGAATAAAAAAAATCATAATTCGGGCCACATATAACCATTGCATTAATGGAATGGTTACCATGTCTGTCGACAAAGGCTGGATCGTTTTGGGATGAAGCATCTATGTTTATAAGGGTCCCGTCTATGGACCCATATACCATAGGCATTCCTCCTATAGCATAGAACTGCTACACAACATCTTCCATATTTTCTGGCCATTTAACAAATTGACGAAACATATTTGATACGATCGCGTTCACAACACTTGCCACACTCCTACACACGCTAGCCTTTGATACTCCATGCATGTCTGCGACAGCATGATACTGTGCCCCTGTTCCCAACCAATGTAATGCAATTGCAACCTGGATTCTTGAAGAAAGTGCTTTTCTGCGACGTGTTTGCCTCTCCAAATGAGGCTCTAGACGGTCCACTAGATTATAAAATTTTTGTGCTGTCATTCTAAATCTTTCATTAAATTGATACGTTTCTTCCATTATTTCATAATTAATCCTCTCTCTATATATTTTGGCGTTTCTCACAAGAACTGCATGTTCGTCATCTGAACTCTCAAGAGAGGAAATTTCTACAGATGTACGACTTGCTGGTGGGAAAATTTTAAAGCGTCAACAGTTACAGATAGTTGTATTTATATGTGTCAACGGACTTATAGAAAAGTCATTCATAATAAAAGTAATTTTTATTGGTTGACAGGTTTGAGAAACAAAATAGCTATTATTATTAGGCTACTGCACTCATAAAATTTTTTAATAATTATTAACTATTAAAATAGGTTGCCAGTTTCGAGAAACGCTCTCTATTAAAAATCACTAATATCATTAGTTCCCTGACTATTATTAATAGTTATGAGTGCTTTGAGAAACAGGGCCCTGGCGTTATGACAGGAATAATAGAAGGTCAAGTTGTTACAAATGAAATAATGTTCATGTTGATTACTTATTAATACTGCGTACTCAATCTATTAACTACATAATGTTGTTAATTGAAAATGCTAACTCCCAAACGATTCTCTCCTGAATTGGAATATGGGGCTTTAGGGGGTTGGAACTGGCGGCTGAAAGGTGGCAGGATAGTTTTGGGATTTATTTTACGAATCCATTCAAAATTGGTATACTTTACACTGCCCATGAACGAGTGTCTTCTGTAAGCTTTAAATTTTTTTATATTACGCGCAAAGTGAAGTTGATTTCCGGGATCAGAATCTAATTCGACAATTCAACTTTCCATTTCAGCTTCCCGGTTAGCATCGTTAAGTGATGAGAAATGCAATTAATGTCGAGTCCATCAGTCTCCTCTGTTGGAATAGTATGGTCATCGATTGCTGATCTCCAAGACCTATGAATGATTATTAGTGCTGAAGCCACTAGTGCTTTCTATCTGTGGATCACTCACGATCTCATGATATTTGCTTTTAAGTTTTCTGTAGAATGTACCGCTTCTTTTGTTTTTTTTCCAGGTACTGTACGACAGAAATATTATCAGAAGAAATAAAAGTCAAGGCCATTTGATAATAGTTCTGTAAGTCTTGTTGTGTTAACATTTCAATGTTTAAAAATCCCCTTATGCAACATTTTTCTTTTTTAAGCTGTTTTTTGTGAAACTATGAAACGAAAATTTCATAACTAATCGCTTTTACACCAATTAGCAGCAAAAAATTTTTTCTTAGTAACAATTAAAAAACTTTTTTATTATTATCAAATATGTTCGTAACATTATTGCTTTTATAGCAATAAATGTATCCAAAAGAAAACAAATAAAATGTCTTTATAGCAAAGTATTATTCAAAGCTAATATGCGCTTTGAACAGTATTTTATAAACGTTCATATAGCTCTATAACTTAGCAGCAATTATAGACCAATTTCAATATTGAGTGTTTTCTCGAAAGTACTTGAAAGAATCATATATAATCGTGTGACCAATTTCCTAAATAGAGGACCCCGCACGGGAAACCATATACAATGGTTCTAGTTGGAATTTCCTAATTTTTTGATATATTTTCATATCCTCTGTTGTCAACAAAACGTGAAGTTTCTAACCAATAACTATGTCTAGTTTTGATGTTATGGATTGCAGAACAATTGCAGATCAGAAATGATTCTTTTACCGACAAGGCGCTTCTGAAATAGTTACAAAGTTCGTCAAAAATTTATTTATATAACAGTATTTCTCAAACTTTTATTGGTACTATATTAAACACTTTTGAGAAAACATAAGATAATATCTAAATATTTAAGACTTTACTTTATTCATCATTCACCTAAAGTGAAAAAAATGTATTCTATCCGACCTACATAGGTATGCAAAACAGCTCAACACAACAGTTACAAAACTAGCGAAAATCGACTTCCTAGATTCACAACATACAAGTCAGGTTAATAAAAGCATGAAAAAAGTATTGTTTATGAAAAAATGTCAACTAAATTGTACCTTTTTTAGCTTTTGATTCGGCTTGAGCAATTTCTATTTGTTATTAAGCTCTACTTTTGTTTTAATAAATGCCATTTGATAATAATAAAAACCGTGTCAATTTTTATGTGTGTTATCTTTTATGTGGAGTAAGATTTAAATGAACACAGGAGGCAAATAGATATTTCAAGAAGAGAAAGCTCGAACCACCCTGCTTTGGAGATTAACAACAATTCTCGAGTTTGTTTGAATTGTTCAAGTCTCTTAATGAAGAAATGGAAATGGTACAACAGGCTCCGGAATATTTGAAACTGAATGTTTTGAAGCAATCAGCGAATGCGTCTTATGTAATCTGCAATGGACACAATCATTTAAGGCGAGTTTCAACAAACTTTATTACTGACATTTTTATGCAGTATTTATGTACCGGAAATAGTGCGAAAACGGCCTTTTACTGCCAGAACTACAACCTGGTTTGCAATTTGTACATCGATCGTATAAGCCAAAGGGCGCCCAATTACAAAGAATCTTACAGAACTTACGACAGAAAATTAATAATCAAAATGAGGGATTTGAAGGTGGTGATGATTTCACTGACGATGATTTTCCCTGTGTTTCTTCCCTTACTAAAGTCAAGTTTGAAGAACTGTATACCTCATGCAGGGATGTTGAAGATAACGATCATTATGCAAGAGCAATTTCAAAAAAGGACCTTTCAACTTTTTTGTGTAAAATGCGTCAGGGTATATCTGACGATTTAAAAGTAATTTTTGATTATTCAAGCAGACAAGCTGTAAGCAATTCAGTTGCTACCTCAAGAAGATCGATTATGACTCTCTGTCCCGCAAAACCTCGGTCTTTAGGCTATTACTAGAGAGGCATATATTAGTAATCACATCACAGATTTTCCTGATGAATTGTACAATCCAAAACCAGGTACGCCTCGAGCAATATGTTATGTTGATGGTATTTAGAGCCACAAACAAAGAAGCAGAAACTTCAGAAGCTTGAGGAAATCATATTCAACTCACAAACACACTCATCTGGTGAAGCCGGTTCTGGTTACAGCTCCAGATGGCTATATTTAAGATATTCACGGGCCATATTTCGATGGCAGGAACAATGATGCCTCACTATTGCACGAAGAATTTGAAAGATATGCCAATAGATTGCAACAATGGCTTCAAGCAGGTGATATTGTGATTTGGTATAGAGGGTACCGCGAGTCAGTACCGGTACTAGAAGAGTTGGGAATGTTATGTCTACTTCCAGCTTTTCTGCAACCCGGAAAAAACCAGCTGTCAACTGAAGATGCAAACTAATCCCGTCTTGTCACGAAAACAAGATGGGTTAGTGAAAGTCGAAAAGGACATATAAAAACTATTTTCAAGTTGCTGGAAGTAATAAGCTTAATGTCCCCAGTAACTCATTTAGGAGATTTTAACCGTATTGCTGCGGCTTTAGTCAATATATTCAGGTCAACTATAAACATGCGGAATGCAGAAATTGCTTTGGCAAGGAGAATACGAAAGAAATGCATCAGGGTAAATCATCTCCGAATACGTGTTTTAGAGAATAACTTGACTCATATTCGTGCAAATTGGACACGTTTGAATTTAAATCATTTTCCGGATTTTCCTTGAGTTTACCAAATTGGATTAGCTCGGTCTTATATTCAGGATAGTTTTGAGAAAGAAGGAGCAAATGTCTTCGAAATTGATCAAAGGATCATAGAACCAGGGCTACTGAGATGTAGTTTATTCTCCAGGTTCAGAGATGCAGTGAAATACCAGTTATGGATTAAATATAACACTAATAATTTAGAGAATAACTATGAAGAAATAGATATTGACAATATAATCTTAGGGTACTACTGCACTTGTAAAAGTGGATCGAGAAGAGTGGGGTGTTGTTCCCATATTTGTACTGTCTTGTCGTATTTGGGCTTTGCACGTCACCAAAATAATATTAAATTGCATTGCAGTAGGTTTCTTTTAAAAAATATCTTAGATGCAGGTAATAGGTCACCATAGTTGTTTGATATTGTTAATATACAATTTTATGTAAATTTAGTTCAGACAAATTACCATCATAACTGCGTTATATGTATATTATAACATAAACTAGATACTGTCAGTGCTTAGATAATTCCTTATGTTTTCTCAAAAGTGTTTAATTTGATACCAATAATTTTTTTCAGAAAATATATCAAAAAATTTTATAATATTCAATCTTTGACCAACTCTGTGACTATTTCAGAGGCACCCTGTAGTTATCTGAAATTGTTAGAAAAATGATAAAATATATATAAAATTGTTGACATAATTGGTCTCAAAAGTATTATAACAAATTTATTGCACATGGAAAAAGTCTTTTGAATAATTATCGCAATTGGCTTAATCGCAACATTCCAAAAATTCATAAAATCGAAACTAGACATAGAAACTGTTTAAAACTTACACATTTTGTTGATAACAAAGGATATAAAAACATGAAAAAAATTAAGAATTTCCAACGAGAACCATTTTATATGGGTTCCCGTACGGTGTACTTTCATTTAATAATCGATTATCAGCACGGTACTCGATTTGGTAGATCGACTGCCGCACACTCCTTTGTGTAGTACATCGACGAGTACTTGGATAATAGCCTTTGTGTTGCTGAGCTGTTTTTTGACCTATCGAGAGCATTTGATTGACTTGTTCGAGTTTGTTCTGAGTAAGCTCTATAACATTGGTTTCAGAAGAATTATACTAGAATGGTTACGTCTCTTCATCATTGATCGTTTGATGGTTGTGAAGGTTCAGGAGACTTGGTCTAGTGAGTAGGATATCGGTTTAGGAGTCCCTCATGGGTCTGTACTTGGGCCATTACTTTTTCTTATCTTTATCAATGATTTACCTGAGTACGTCGTTGCGAGTAGAAATACGATCTATGCAGATGATACCTCGTTAACAATTTCGGCACACACACTTAGTGAACTTTCGAAGAAGTGTTCTAGAATACTCTTATGAAACCCATATAGCACTCGAATGGAGAATCCAATAAAGGTAACGGTGACTAAATTTTAGTACTAAATAACTCTCCATTCATTTGTAACGAAGAGGTTGTCGTTACCTTTAAGAACCATGAACAGGTTTTATAGCGGCAAGGAATACATTCTCGTTGCCGCTATGAAACCTTGATATTCCTTATAAAAGCAATTATAAAAGTAGTATAGATAAGAGAGTCTTGCCCCAGACTACCCATTTCGAACGACCCCCTTGAATTTTCGAATCGCTTGTTACGCTACTGAGTCTGGAAGACGGGGTCGGAATTTGTCTATTAATTAAATAATAATATGATTTGCTAAGGAATGTGAATGAGTTAGTAATTAAAGGGGTTATTAAACTAAATTATCTTCGATTTCCCTATCTAATGAGTCGAGGGGGTGAAGATGGGTCTCTCGTTACGCGTCGGACAAGGACTTGTCTATAGATTAAATAATGTTGACATCTGTGTAATTATGAGAGGCTAATGAACTGAATTGACCTTCATTCCTGTGTATCTACAGTCTGGAATACGTGGAGACGAGTCGGGACTTGTCTGAATTGTTGAAGTCGAAGAGATAATTAAGGCAGGTATGGGATAATTGCAACTATATTTTTTGTTTGAAAAATTAAAGTATCCTGTTTCTAACGATGTCTATTTAATGATTCTGGATTCCCACGGTGCAGGTGCACTGATCCTGTGGGATGAATCTGGCTATATAAAGGTTGGCTAGAGTAAACTAATTCATTGTATCTTACTAAAAGTTCATCGTCAGTCGCAGTCATGCTCTCAAAAATAAACGTTCAGTCCCAATCTAGAGAATTTATTTCATGTTCAGATTTGGAAATCAATAAAAAGTTCAAAGTGTTATCGATAAGCAGAATAACTACAAAATATGGTGAAAAAATATCATGTACTACGCAAGATTTACAGTTATTTTACCTCAGAGATTCACAACAATAATGGCCGATCAAGAACTTTCAAATATGAATAAATATATTGATGAAAATAAAGATATATTTATACAAAGTACAGGACGAGTGGGCAGGAGTGTGAACATTCAATTTTCCGAAGAATAGTAGATTAATCACATCTTCAGTATTACTCATTACAATCATGGACTTCAAACAAATAGCAATGTCTAAGAGGTATCAACAACAACAATTTGTGAAGAAAAAAAATAAAATAAGGTTGAGTGGTGTGGTCCAAGAAAGATTACGTTGCTGGCGTAGGAAACTTCAAACGTTAAAGACTCAAATAGCAATTTATGAACTCAGAAAAAAGTTTGATCAAACACACTTTTTTTAAATGAAAAATGGAAAAAAATGTTAAATTCAATGATAATATTGAATTTCATATCATTTATTCGTGGAAATATGCTTACTCCAATGCCAGAAAGGGCTTATGGGAGCAATATGGACGTGACAGAGTAAGATTTTTGAATAGAATACATAACTCCAATTCTTGAAAAAAAAATTGACTTCATAAGAACTTCTAGAGAAGGTGATGATTTTTATTTAGATTATCTGAAACATTATAACCCCTCCCCACCTACCTCTTAGAGTGGTAATTATAAATTACCTTGATACTTTGATATTTCATTAGTGAGATAGAGAGCATTGCAGTAGATGGATAAGATTCTTTTAAACAAAAATAGATTCAGATATTCTATACAGACTACGAAAAGGAGGATCGCACCTACACGAATAGCTAAAATGTCTGAACTTCAACGACAATTGTTCTTTTACAAATATAAATATTTCAATGAAATTGAAAATGAATGGATGCTGCTCGAGATTCCAGAGGAGAAAACTCAAATTCAAGAATGTGTAATGGAACTTAAGGAAGATGTTCAATCAATAGTGAATGAAATCCGTCAAAAAGGACATTGTTTTCACGAATGTTATTTTGAAGATTGCTATTCTTGCACAGAAAATTTGCAAGACCTTAAGTGTTATATTCAAGCTTATGAAGCTTTTCACAATTTTATGACATCGGAAATTCCACATTTTGATCTCTGTGATACACTAATCAACTTGGGCTTAATACATTATATCAATATTCTATGGGAAGAACTGCCTGAGGATATCAAGAGTGAGCATGGTGACTTGAGAATTCCAACACAGAACCACTCTGTCGCTAATGATTGTAATGATGATAATGACTGTGAAATTGAAAAATAATTTTGAATTATATGTTAATTGTAGTAAATAAATAAAAAACTTTATTCAATATAAACATATGTTTTAGTTTTCAATTAAAAAATGATATAAATATATATATATATATATATATATATATATATATATATACAGAAAAAAAATTATATAAAATTATTGAACATTGTTGTCATAAATCCAACTTATATATAAATATATACAAAAAAAATCATATGAAATTATTGAACATTGTTGCTATCAATCCAACTATTTTTAGAGTTTTCTAGACCTAACCATTCTACAAGTACTTTATCACCCCTCTTCCTTAAAACTTTTTCAACCAGGAGAATTCCGGGGTGTTTTACATGTTGTAGTTCCATTTCATAAAGTCCACCCTTTATGTCCTCACCAGTTTCATCTTGAAGCAAATATGTGAATGGACTAGTAGCGAATTTCACTTTCCTCACAGAAAATATCTCATTTGTCCAATTTGGTGTATACGACTTATCAAAATCTTTTCGATATTTACTTATTCGTACATGATCGCCAACTTTAAATTTTGTATTCAAATTAGCTATTTTGATGTGGTTGTACACAGCATTCAATAATTTCTTTTCATTGTTCCTATTAACCTGAACCGGTTTCATACCTAAAGTAGAATGTCTTGTATTATTGTATCGATTTAATATATCCTCTAATGAATTCAACCATTTATAGGAACCTTGTAAACTGAACATTTTCCACAGCATGTTCTTGAGGGTTCGGTTCAGCCTTTCCACAGTTGAAGCTTTTTTCGTGCTGTACACACTATAGTGATTAATATCGAATTTTTTCATTAGTTCAGCGGAATGTTTGTTATAGAATTCCTTCCCCATATCCGATTGCAAATTCTTCGGAGAATTTTTCATTTTATTCAGTATATCATTCATAGCATTTGTGACATCGCATCCTGATTTTGTTTTGAGGGGTGCAGCCCAAGCTTTTTTCGAGAAACAATTAATGGCTACCAGAATATATTTGAAGCCCTTATTTTCTCTGGAATAAGGAATCATCTCAATTAGATCGATTTGAATGAGGTCATTGATTCCTTTCAATACAACTTTACGCCTTGGAAAGTTTATTCTAGCCGGTTTATGCAACTCATTAACAATATCTCTTTTTATTTTGCTTTCTTTTATTACAGGTTTTCTTCTTCTCCTCTTCATGACTGAGAAAATTAAAACTATATACTACTGTAAATTATGCGAATAGCAGGTTTTTATATACCAACATCTGAACCGTTAAACGTAATTGGACATTCGATAACTAGTTCTGCAAGCAAATGTTTACCAGTTACCCCCTTGAAAGATATCTTGTCCTCTTTTTTCAATGAAACATTTTTTATTTCTTTGCTGGTATACTCCTCTTTGTTCACTCTAGTGATTAAATTACTAGGATGATTGTGAATATTTCGAATATCCAAAACAGTTCAGATAGAAATAATTCATAACAATTCGAAGATGGATCAATGGTGTCAGATTCGAAAATGATTAAAATTTTGTATATGTATCTTCCGAGAATATCTAAAATGAGTTCATATTTCGAGTAATCATCCTCTTCATCATAATCTTGAACATCTTTATAATACGAATTTATGTGATGACCAAATTCATCAATGCTCATTTTTTTTTGTTTTTGAATTTTATTCAACAACTCCAGCTTCCCTCAACTCTTCAATTATGGAAATGATCTCGTTACTTAGACTCGTATTGTCCACAGCTTGCGAAGAAACTAACAACTGAAGTCTATCAACCAATTCATTTATATCATCCCAATAAATATAGTCGATTGAATTGTTGGTTAACTGTTTTAATGTCATAATTCCACCACCTAATCTGCCAACCCTCGTACTAGTAGACGGGATTTGCGTACGAGGTCTCGGCGGAATTAATGGTTTACTAGTTAATTTACTTATTATTTTTCTATATTTATAAGATCGACTACCGGCGATTTGTTCGTCAGGATCGTAATTTCGCCTATTAGCGCTAGTTCGATCTATAATATCTAAAAAAAATTTTTCATCTGTACGGGTATATCCCACAGGTCGTCGTTTGAAGATGAGTTCATAAAGTCCTGGGGTGCCCGCATATTCAAAGTTTTCATCGCCGATAAGGACATTACCTGTGTCTGGATCAATTGTAATTTTTGCATTACCAATTTTCAAACCATTCGCATCGGTATCGAATCTGGCTCCGAATTTGAAATCAAATTTATTGCTTGTATCGGAAAAAAATGTCCATATACGAACGGGAGATTAGGGGTAGTGATTGTAAATATAGATCGAATACTTCAGTTTGTGAAAGATTTTGCAAGTGTTGCTTGGCTTTCGTTTAAGAATTCATCATCGGAAATTCCTTTATCAGCATCACCTTCATTAATAACACCCGCTTCATCGTCATCAGCATCAGTTGTAGTTTCGGCTATCGTATCTGTTTCAAGGAAATTTGGTTGAAGCAATTTTCGTTTTAGCGATCGATATTTTTCAAATTTAGGTGTATAAATATCGGGATAATCTTTTGGTGTTGAAGATGAAAGTTTTTTGAGCCCTCTTGTCTTTTCTTCTTCCCTTTCTTGTTCTTTTCCTCTTTAATTTCCTTCTTAATATCAATTACAGTTTTTTTATCGTCAAGTTTCCTGGCTATAGTCTGCAATTGTTTTGTTCTTGGTGAAAATGCATCCTCTCTAATAATTTCACCCTCTTTCAGAAATTCCAATTTTTTCTTCAAATTGTTCCTAACATTAATTAGATTTTTTTCAGCTGTGACAATGTTCATGATGATTAAAATAGCTAATCGGCTAAACAGCTAATCAGTTAACTAACTGATAGCTAATTAGTTAAAACAGGTATCTAATTAGTTAAAACAGCTATTCAATAAGTTAAAACTGGTATCTAATTAGTTAAAACAGCTATCTTATTAGTTAAAACAGCTATTTAATTGGTTAAAACAGCTATTTAAATAATTAGAACTGGTATCTAATCAGTTAAAACCTGTTCAACGATCTGATATTATCTGATAAAAATAATCGCTAATTCAGATATATATATATATATATATATATATATATATATATATATATATATATATATATATATATATATATATATATATATATATATATATATATGATCAAATCCTTTTCGATAGCGTCCTTTTTCTATTTCACTATCCTTATCAATCACAATGAAACCATATTTATCGGTCCAACAAGCTGCACACATTTTTTTAAATTCGTCATATTTCAAATCGGTATTCACATGCTCATCATAAATATGCTTCAGATTATTCTCATCGGTGCGAAATATCACCAGTAAATTTGCATTATCACGTATTAATTGTTTTGGGACACGTGTGTAAGTTTGTCCTAAATAAAAACAGTCGATATTCTTGTGCCTACCCATGCTAAAGTATTCACGCATCAAATTTTGGCTGGTGCAGGAAATGTCATCAAAGATAAAAATAGAATTGGGTTTCGAGTCTGATGAGCTGATAATATTCTCACAGTTATTGTATTTATCATATGAAATTTCTTTGATTGGAGAAAGCAACTCCTCCAAATATACATATTTCGGTTGAAATAACGATTTCGAATAAACGTAAACATTCTGAAATCCCAAATCCGTTGGGGTGTACTAGTAAATTAATCATCACGTTGGTTTTACCACAGTTTGTGGGACCTACTATGAGACACCGAATTGTGGAAGGTAAAAGTGCACCGTGTTTTCTTCTCTCAACTTTACGCCCCCCATGAAAATCTGCGTTATCTATTGCTAGTGATGACTTCTGTTTAACAATACGTATGTCTTTAACTAACTGAGTTTCAGCACAAATTGATTTATATATATATATATATATATATATATATATATATATATATATATATATATATAAATATATATATATATATTATGTAACAATGATAATACTCATTTTGTTTTATTCATTATACTTCTTAACATCTGTATATATATAAAATGTCCAACTCAAAGTTTAAAAACATTCGTAATCGTAAAGTTAGCGGAGGTAGATCAACAATCAAAGGATCAGGTTTTTTGAATAATCTGATAAATAAACTACCGTTTGAACTACATTTACCAGCCGGTCTGACAAAAACATATTCATATTGCGGTCCGGGCACAAAGCTACAGGACCGTCTTAAACGTGGTGATCCTGGAATAAATCAGTTGGACGCTGCGTGTAAAAGACACGACATAGCTTATGATCAATTAAAAGACATTAATCAACGACACGTAGCTGATCGTATACTAGCATCTGAGGCTATTCAAAGATTTCGCTCACCTAACTCTTCATTAGGAGAAAAAGCAGCATCATTAGCAGTCGCGGCAGCAATGAAAACAAAATTGAAGTTAGGTATGGGTTGTAAAAATAACAATTTCAATAAAAAGATGAAAAACTTGAAAAAAAAGGAAAAAACTGGAAGTGCTCTAAGTTTTCGAGGTGTGAGCAACTTGGCTAGAAAAGCGCTAAGAAACCGTTCAAATTTCTCAAATCTAAACGATGCATTATTCCTGTTCCCAAGACTGGAGGGTATTTACCACTGATACCAATATTTGCAGGTCTATCAGCCCTAGGGGCTTTAGCGGGAGGAGCTGCGGGGATAGCTAAAGCTATTAATACTGCAAAATCTGCATCGGAACAACTAAAGGAATCTCAACGTCACAATCGAACGATGGAAGCTGTAGCGATGAGTAAAGGACTCTTACAGAACTGCACTGGGTCTTTTTTTAGACCCGACAGGTTATCGGAGAAGAAAATACCCATAAAATTACCGAGGCGAGCTTTAACGAATTTCGATTTGGTGAAATTCGCTAAAATGCTCAAAATTCCTCATTTTCGTGGTACATTTATGCGAGACAATTTGCCTAGGAAAATTCGTTCTATCGAATGTGCAATAGTTAATTTGGATGAAATGAAAAATGTCGGTACACACTGGGTAGCTTATAAAAAACATAAAAATCGTGTACTTTATTTCGATAGTTTTGGGGATTCAAGTCCTCCAGTCGAATTAATTCGTTATTTTCAAAGCGACCCCTCCTGCTCAATAAGCAATTTCAACTATAATAAATTTCAGAAATTCAATTCGATTAATTGTGGGCATTTATGTCTTAAGTTTCTATACAACACTTTCGCTCTCTCTGAAAGCTGAATGAGCTGAATCCACGGAACCAGTTGAGTTAAATCAAACAAAAAATGAATAAATTAAAAAAATTGTGCGCCAGAGCTGTAATAAATATTCGATTGATATTCAACAGCGTTGTATTGTTTTGTAGAATCAAGTGTGATTGTAGTAGCAACCCCACATAGAGAATGGATATATTAGACATAAACGAAAAAACAGTGTTTTATGATGCCATTACAAATGCTGAGAAACATTCACATTTACCATACGCAGTCAGTTCGCTCGGCAACAACGACGAAATTCGTATACCGATTCAAAATCAAGATGCATACACCCATCCATGGAACAGCTCATTATACATTGAGGGTAAACTGACTGTGAAAAAAGCCGATAATACAATATCGAAAACGGTGAAATTTGTAAATAATGGAATTATGCTATTATTTGATGAGATCAGATTCGAAATTGGTGGTATGGTGATTTCTAGGGTGAGAAATCCTGGAGTAGCAACCACCATGAAAGCCCTCGCTTCTCTGAGTACAAACGAGAGTACCGCATTAAGTATTGCCGGATGGAATCCTTTCGACGATTTCAATATCACCAATGACAATGGTAATTTCAATGTAGTTATGCCGCTCCGCTTTCTTTTCGGTTTTTGCGAAGATTTCAAAAAAATATTTTTAAATTTACGTCAGGAGCTGGTCCTTATACGATCAAATTCTGATATAAATGCTATTTCGAATACCACGGATGGTGGTGAAACGGTTAAAGTCGAATTGACTCAAATCTTTTGGCGTGTACCTCATATCGATGTCGATGACATAGAACGTGTTAGATTACTCAAACAGGTATCTATCAATCGAGGGCTTGAAATTGCGTTCAGAGAATGGGAGTCACATGAAAATCCTTTACTTCGACAAACCAGAAGTCAAACATGGGCTATTAAAACCAGCACTCAGATTGAAAAACCGCGATTCATAATTCTCAGATTCAAAATTGGACTGAAAAATAAAATAACAGCCAATTATAGCCATTTCAACCATAATAATTGGACGAATCTTAAAGTCTATTTAAACTCTGAAATGTTTCCATACGATAATTTGAATCTCAACTTTAAAAATAACCAATGTGCCGTCCTGTACGAAATGTATGCTAATTTTCAACAATCGTATTACAATCGTGAAAATCAACCCTTGCTCTCTCCTTATAAATTCAGAGATATCGCATGCTTAGCAGTTATCGATTGTTCTCGACAGAATGAGGTACTGAAAACTGGTGGATATCAGGTTTGAATTTGAGAGCTCTGAAGATATTCCCGCAGAAACGTCAGCTTTCTGTCTGATTTTACACGATAAATTAGTCAAATATAATCCACTTACTAGCGCAATTCGTATTGTGCAATAATCAAATATGTTTATCGTAGATATTCAAGGTTTTCAATATGGAAAAAGCGAGTTTATATGTAAGGAAATTGCAGTTTTAAAAAATTTCACATTTTCACACAAAATCGTAAACATTCCCATAGATAATTCGCAACTTGATAATAGAGTGAAAGCTCAAGCAAATTGGCTCACTAAAAATGTACACGGATTGAAATGGAGCGATGTTGGAACAATTGATCACGCAGAAACAGGACAATTTTTAAAGGAGTTAACAACGGGCTATGACGGATCCATAATGGTAAAGGGTTTGCAAAAAAAGAATTGGATTGAAAAGTATGTATCAGAGAAGAAGAATGAAGTAATTGATGTGGAATCATTAAACTGTCCTCGTTTGAGTTCTCTACAAAATAATGAATCTTTTCATTGCAATCAGCATTCGTTTAATTCACTACGCTGTTCAAAAAACAACGTATTCCAATTAGGAATGTGGTATCTCAACGATTATTTGAAAAAGCCCCTGTAAATAGCACTTTTCTCCACCAGAAACCAGTTCCCCACCCATAACCATCCAGTCTTCAAAACATATAAAATAGAGTGCTTACGCTACAATATTAGTACACATTGAAAATATGGTTGATAGAATAATCAACGAGTTTATCAGCTCCTCGACTTTCGAGGAGCAACTTGATTTCATCAAAGATGAAATTGCTAATGCATTAGAGAACTTGAAACGTTTGAACACAATAGTGATCAAAATGATTCAACAACAACAACAACAGCGGAGCCAACAATTTTCCAGCCAAATTCCAATGGATTTGACTACGTCATCAAGGTGTGAAATCAATCAGCCGATCACAATGGATTTTGATGAGAATGAAGTGTCCCACCAATCAATAACGGAGCCTGAATGCATATGTAAAATATGCACTATATTGAGAGAGTCTCCAAAATCACCAACGGCTGAATCTCAAGAAGGTGAATACCTCCCTACGCACTATTCAATATGGACTTCTTACGATAGTGATGGTAATGAGATCGACGAAGAAGTATTAGAACATTTTTCCTCTTCTTCAGATGAATAATTAATGTTGTAAATATAAATATTTATATTTTTTTTTGAATAAATAAAATAGTATAAACAGATATATAATTTTTTATTTCACATTTCATAATAATAGACTTGGGTGAATTACATTAGTGATTGTAACAGAACAAGAGTTTCTTCATAATCAGTTAATTTTGTTGAGGGCCAAAGTCCACAGCATGGTCCACAAGTCCATCCTAATTGAGCATTTTTATCTTCTTTTCCAAGTTTTATATTTTTCTCGATCCATTCGAGCAATTTTTTGTGAATATCATTCGATGTGGGAAGAAATGTATAAGGTAAGTGCAAGTTTTCAATCACTTTAATTATTGCAGTCAAGATTTTACAGTTTGCTGTCTCACAAACACTTAGATCTATGCATTGGTCTATTTTTTTATAATTTTTTTGTATATTTACGGTGTTGAATTGAGTACTGAGATCGTATTGTTTGTCACCATTCAAGTTGTTCGATAACAGATCGTATAAATAGAGTGTGTATTGTTTATTCACAAATAATTCATTATACTTGAGAAAATTATCGATTTCGTCCAAATTCATTATTTTTATTTTTTTAATTTTACACATTTCAAGGAATAACTCTACATATTTATCGAATTCGAATTTGTTTAGAAAAATTGAGTGAATTATTTGAGTGTTGATATTTATTCCGAAATCTTCTAATTCGGAAATCCTTTGAAAATAGTAGGTCCTTAGCGGAAATAGCGATGAAGGTTTATAAGGTTCACGAAATATAGCAATTTTTAAATATTTATCGTAAACTTTTTTCGCTTTCATTTCCACTTCATATTCCAGCATCTTCTCTAAGAAATAGCTCGACATTATGAATTTTTTACACTTGACCGATAAAATGTATGTATTTGAAGCAAATCTTTCTTTCAACTAATGCAACTGGTTCAAGTCTATAAATATATATATATATATATATATATATATATATATATATATATATATATATATATATAAAAATATATATCTACATGCTTGTGCGCATATAACCCCAAGGCTTAGTGTCTGTAGTACAAAGTGACGAACTCACTATTCTTTTGTCATCGTGCGGGCTAAGAACTACTTTATTCTGATTTATTGAATAAACTTGATGATTTATCGATCTGATTAATTTTTGACTTTGACTAAGAGATTCATTATTAAACAAACAATTTTTATAATCTTCAAATGAAATTCTTCTCATCGTGCCTGATGTGATACCTTTTGCCTTTTTCACATCATATGGAATATATTTAATATTTTTTTGCACTCTATATGCATACATTTTTGATCGCAAACCTACAAATTCAAGCATTATATCCCCATGAAGTTCATCTTTCATCAACCCAAGAACCTTTTTATTCACTCTCGGCATATTATAAATATTATTTTCGGGATAATCTGAGGTGTCAAAATTTTCTATATCACGTTTGATGTACTCGTAAATGTCATCTACATTAAATTCGTACACCCCACTATCAGTGTCACTATAAAGGAGTTTAAACCTACCCCTAAAAACATTACATACATAATTATAGTGAAAATCATAAAGCAATAATTTGGAATTATCTAAAATGGTAAAACCTATATAAATTGGTTCATTAAGCTTCACCTCTAACTTATTCATTTCAATAATCACAAAATTTTCACTGAAAATTGTACAGCTATGGAAATAAGGTTGAGATATGAGGTGACTAGCCCCTCCTCTACCCTCATATTTTGTAGCAATTCGCACATCTTTATATTTGCGAGTATTTTCCATACACTTTCCAAAAACAGCGTTTATGAACAATTTATAGAGATTTTTTTCGAACTCGTTGCGTGACATTTTACGTTTATTAGAGTTCAATTGTATGTAGCTTTTTAGCCAGGCAGACTGTTTAAATTTCAAAACTTTATGCACCTTTCTCAAAACAAGCCCTTGTTTCAGATAAAATTTCAAATTTTTATAATGAACAATGTAATTTTTCTTAGGCAGTAGAGTGGTTAATAATTTTTTCTGATTTGATTTAGAAGATAGTGGACACATATGCTCAGGTGCTAGGGGTAAATCTTTGTGTTTATCATGCAAATGAATGGGATAGTCCAAGTCACATTCCAAAATATACCCCTCATCACCATCATCGGCAAGATTCATTATATCTAAATTTTTTATTTCACATTCATCGACCCATTCAAATTCAGATTGGGGTAAAACATCACACATAATAGTACCATACATATTGTTCACATCATAGTACTGTAAATATGAGGGTGGTTCGTTGATATTATACATCTCCCGCATATATTAATTATTAGCCCGACCATAACGATTACTGCATTGAGATATGCCACGCCTTATGCCACTTTCTACAAACATCATCATATCAACATCGGTTAAGAGCTCTAGACAAACTCCAGTTGTTTTAAGCATTGCGTCAAAACTGTAACCCGGTAAAGTATAATAATGAAGTGGATCTAGCTCGTAGGTACTCATACACGTTTTACGAAAATTTTCAAAAATATCAGCTAGCAATAACACGTCTGTTCGCAGGTAGAGATCTGCATATTCACCTAAAGTTTTTATATTAAAATGATTCCACACTTTTTGTGCGTGACTAAACTGTTCGTCAGTTATATCGCAATCATTCAATTTATTATAAAATTTTTCACGTGATGGTAAAAATGAATCATTTAATCGCTCCCAAGAATCTATGTTATCATAAGGGAAAATACCTTTTTTATTCAACAATTGAAAATCTTCATCGGATTCGCAAAAAGCCCTAGATATTTTTTTCTGACCATCTTCCAAATATGAAGAAAGTTTATCTATACTGCTCGCCAAAAATCTGTACGAATCTATGAATCTAAGTTTACAATTAGTTCCGTGAACCTTCTTTGAAAATGAAATATATTTATCCTTGTTTAATGGTAGAAGAGTAACCTGACCTCGAATTGACTCAACTAAATCTTTTAGGATGAAATGAGAATCGTAGGAACTTAAACTATGAAAAATTGTGGAGATAATGTGTGATTTCTTATAGTTCAAGTTACAAGATTGATGACTAGGCCCCCGATAATTTTTATTTTTAATCAAGTGATTATGATCTCGACATTTAATATCATTCTCGTTGAACGGTTTTTTACATATGTGACATGTAGTGGTTGGTGAATTAAATTCATTCATTTCATCCTCAGTCAATTCATCTATGGGATAATTTGTTTTCAATTTTTCATCTACAAAATATGAAATTTCCTGAAGTTTTTTTACGAACCATTCAGAGCACTGTGTGCCCCGATAAGTTTCAAATCGTGATAATGATGGATCGTAAGAGCAATGTAAATAATAAGCTATGCTGAAGGCCTTATGTTTTTGATATTTTCTCGTTGATGAAAACGATTTTTCACTCAATGGCTCGTCACATTTCTCAAGTACACTCTCAATATCTGCATATATACAGAATTTCACTTTTTCCTGTGTGCAAAATTCTTAAATCTCAAATATCTATCAGCTTGATCATGTAATTTTATTGAGCATTTATTACTGAGAAAACATTTACATTTATGATCCTTCAAAGCTTTCTCCTGTTGAAAATGATTCAAGCATATGTGACAAAAATAGAGTTTTCCATTATGTTTTGAAATTTGACTATTAAGCAGAGCAGATAGATTTTCAATTAATACAAAATGATATAAATTACGCTTTTCATCAAAATCATAATCACAATCATAATCATTATTATCATTGTCAACATCCATCTTTTCCACGTTTACGTCATCATTGTCAATTGATAGCATTAAAAGATTAATTGGTTCAATTTCAGTATTATTATTTTTACTCAGCATAACTGGATAAATTTTTTTACTTTTATAAATGTATACATTGATTGACAAATTATTCATAATTTCAAATTTGGGAATGTCTTTTAGCTTGATTGGAAATTCAATTCCATCAAACTTTAAAACATTCTTGAAATGAGGATAATTATTTTTACGCTCTTTATGTTTTTTTTATCTGTTGGATATAATGCCACGACTACTGACCATAAAAAACAAAAAGAATCATCGTTTTGAATATTCACAATTCCTTTATTTTTTTGTAGAGCCCTGGGTGTTTTTACATAAGTTGAGAGACCACATTTTATCGGATCGAATTGATTAATATTAACTTTCAAATTTGAAATTTCCACTAATGACCAACCGGAATCCCGTTCCTGAAATTCCTCCAACTCCCTCAAATATACTGAGGAAATGTATTTTTCATACCACTCTCGTAAATTTGTTGTCGTATCGATAATATGATTTTCTGTATTAAACCATTTGTTATCGAGCTCATTTGAATTTGGTTGGAGAAAAACTCCCGTTAATATTGTATTGGCTTTAATTATTCCCGATTTTTTCTCCAACTGTTTTTGAACTTTTTTTGAAAAAATTTTGAAAGCTTCAATGAAAAAAATCATAGGGTCTTTAATATTAAAATTAATAATAATACCTGTGCATATTCTTCGTTCGAGACAACTTTCCGTGTCTTGCCACATTAAATTTCTTCCCACATTTTTCTTGTTTTTCGAAGAGAAAGCAGCAACATCTTGAACACCAGTACCAATTTTCTTCTTCAGATTCATCTTCTTCAAAATCAATTGCTGTCTATATTGTTGGAGTAGGACAAGAGAGTGCTCTAGACTGTGAGGATTTTCAAATTCGTTTGTTTCATGAATTTTCATTCTTATAGCCTTTTTCAGCAGACGAATATTTTTGTTATTAATTTTCATATATCTCATCACCTCATCCAGAGTTTTTATTAGAGATAATGCTTCACGTATTTTCTTCACAACCATTGTTGCTAAGGATGAGACAGATTTAGCAGTTGACACGTCCATTTATGTTTTTTTATTGGCTATATTAAGCTAATTGTCTTCAATACAATACAAATTTGACACTCTCTCTCTTTCTGTCTCTTGCTTCCACGAATATGAATAATCGGTAGACAACTTTGTTTCAGATTTTTCAACTCATGTAATAACTTTTGCGGTGATTACTCTTGAAAATAGACAAATGTGCATGAAATTTCAACGATTTCGTTCGATTATAAAACTTATATCGAATGAAAGAGTATACTCAAGCCAACCTTTATATAACCAGATTCATCCCACAGGATCAGGGCACCTGCATCGTGAGAATCCAGAATCATTAAGCTGCGTCATTAATTCCTACTTCATGCGCAAAACGTCATTCCATCATATTTTATTCGATCCTTATCGTGAGAAACCAGAATCATTAGTTTTTCAGATTCATCCCACAGGATCAGTGCACCTGCACCGTGGGAATCCAGAATCATTAAATAGACATCGTTAGAAACAGGATACATTTTTCAAACAAAAAATATAGTTGCAATCATCCCATACATTAGCGCACCTGCCTTAATTATCTCTTCGACTTCAACAATTCAGACAAGTTCCGACTCGTCTCCACGTATTCCAGACTGTAGATACACAGGAATGAAGGTCAATTCAGTTTATTAGCCTCTCATAATTAAACAGATATCAACATTTTTAGGAAACCACATTATTTAATCTATCGACAAGAACTTGTCTGACGCGTAACGAGAGACCCCCCTTCACCCCCTCGACTCATTAGATAGGGAAATCGAGGATAATTTAGTTTAATAACCCCTTTAATTATTAACTGATTCACATTCCTTAGCAAATCATATTATTATTTAATTAATAGACAAATTCCGACCCCGTCTTCCAGACTCTGTAGCGTAACAAGCGATTCGAAAATTCAAGGGGATCGTTCGAAATGGGTAGTTTGGGGCAAGACTCTCTTATCTATACTACTTATAAACTTGACCTATAGTGTTTATAAATACCAAAAATAAACCGCCCCTTTTTAGCTTCATCTCCTTCTACATTGTTCACATTAAGTTCTATTTCAAGTTTTTCTCATTATTATTCTGCTTCTACTATAAAGTTGACAGCAATAGATTTTCAATTTGATATCATGAAAATGGCGTATTGAACCATTATTATAACAACTTAAATACTTTGACGATTTTCTATGAGGACTCAATTTTTTTTGGTACGAAAGATTTATCGAGTAATTTTACATTTTACCCTTCCTAAAACTAAAGCGCCCTCGTTTTGGGCTTTCCAACAATTTATTTTAGCCAACAACCAGCAACTCGACCAGCAACGAGGCAAGAACTCTCATGCCGAACTTAAAAATTTTATAGTCGATTTCTATCACACCAGTTAATAATAAGGTAAAGATAAGCCGCGTGAAGATAAAATTTGTAAGTATTGTTGTGTGTATCAACCTTTACGTTTAAGTAAATTTTCACAATATTATTCTTTTCATTGTTGCTAAACAAAATAAAATGTCAGCCATATGGGACTCCAACTAACTTGCTAACAATAAGGAGCAAATTGAGACCCTAGAGGTTGGGAATAATAATTGTGAAAATATTGAATCATACGAGAATACAATAACTAACATTTCCAATAGTTCCATTATACAAAATTGAAAAACCATTATAAGTAATCAGAAAAAGATAGTCGATGAGCTTGCAAAAGTAAAAACAATGCTTAGTTTGTTTCTTGAAAACCAAACAATGAGTGACTATGTTAACATTTTTTTTTAAATTCCCTCAAACCAAAATGAGTCCCCATGGAAAACATTATTACCCATAAATTCGTTTGAAAAATTAGAAGTCGAGCTAACCTTGTCGAATTAAAAATTGCAACAAATTCTGGAAAGTATTTTTGTTATTTTCATTTTCAGCTTCTGATGAATAAAAGTTTTAATTTTAGGTAGATAAAAAATCACTAGTTTGTGGAACTAGCGGTAAGAGAAAAGGTCAAATCTGCTGCTACTCTCTAGTGGATCATTTCTTTCAGAGAAACTTCCTAATTGCATATTCCTGGGCTGGTGGTAGTAGGAACAATGACCGAAAAATATCTTTTAAATCTTACAACCAAATTCATTCATTCGGCTAACAATGAATTTAGTTGAGATGACTGCGAAAACTTTTTGAAGTGTGTTATAAAAAATGCTAAAAGAAAAGCTTTCAATTTGGAAACCCAAGAAGAAAAAGGTCTTCAGCTTCAAAGAGTAGACCTACTCATTTGAAATATCAAAAAATGATATAAAAATAAAGAAAATATTGAATTTGAGATGGAAACTAATGATGGCGAATCTGATAATGATGAGATGGAGATGACCGAGGAAATGAATAATAATGACCATGAGATTTCCAATGCAGAGTCTGTCTAAAATTAGGTTCATTTTAACTTATTTATAATATTTATTATTATTTTTATTATAATCCCGAAGAATTAACTGTTTTGTTTGATGTTGTTTTTTTACTAGATTTTCTTTAGGGTTTCTTTGTAAAAATTATAAGAGGTTCAACCTTAATACTAAACTACTTCTTCATTAATTGTGTAAATGAAATACCATCTATATATACCATAAACTTTTTGGTAATTGAAATTAAAAGATGATAGCTCTGATTACTGTACATTCAACACACCGTTTCGGCGTTATGAATTCTTGAGAGTTCCTTTCACTGCAACAGAAATATTTCAAATATTTGGTGATATCAAGGGAGTACACATTTATTTTGATGATATAATTATTGCAGCAAGAGATGAAAGTGAACATGACTCAATTATGTCAAAATTGTTTAAAAGGGCAAAAAAATATAATATTAAGTTCAATTTCAATAAATTTTAGTATAAACAGAACAAAGTTGTTTTTATGGGATATGAGATATCTAAAAATGGAATACAGCCACATGTGAAAAATATTGAAAGTATTCTAAAGCTGAAGACTCCCATGAATAAAAAAGACTTATCAAAAAAATATCGAAAAAGTAGTGTCCAATTGTGAAACTGGTCAATTGAATAGAATCAACAATCAGAAAGAAACTCTCAAACAGTATCCTGTCCCTGATAGACCCTGGCAATAAATCAGCTCAGGTCTTTGTGAACACAATGGAAAAATAGTACATTATGTTACTGGGAGTAGAAGGCTATCATTATTGTTGAGCCCAGATTCTTGAACTGCCGAGACGTTAGCCGAGGCTGTGCAAACTGGGCGAAACATATAAAGGGTCTTCTGCTTCGAGTGACATATACTATTTTTTCTTCAAGCGTGAATTGAAAACATTGAATATATTGTTTATATCTCAAATATTTATTAATACAAATATTAAAAAACAGTTATGGCTTGCATAAGCATTACCTATTCATTAAATGTAATATTAAAGGTGCAGTTTTGTATACTGCAGTTTTTTAAATTTAGGCCACTGCCACCGCTTTCGGCTTCGACATTCACAATCTTGTCATTGGTGTACATGTTATGATTAGTAAGGTGCTTGTCAGTATTTACTATGTCAGAAATATTTTCATTTGAAAGCTTTCCTGAATGTAAATCTCTTTTGATTCCAGAACTCGTACTTGGTTGTTCTTCCCAACGAAGTATTTTTTGTGCAGTTTGTTTCTTTCTGAAAACAGAATCTTCTATGTACCCTTCAGCAACACTGGTGGATTTCCATCCACCATATCTTTTTAAAGCGGTAATGTCCCCTCCGTTCTCAACTGAAATAGTTACTGAAGTCTTACGAAGGAAATGACCCGTATATTTATGAGGATTTGTTAATTTCAAAAACATAGCAACGTCTTTTGCAACGTTTGAAATTTAATGTATACCCATTACCACATGGTGATATTTACCGTTTTGATATTTAATAAAAAATTGCTGCAGATCCATATCATCCGGGCGAAGTGCCGTATACTGTCTGACCAAGTTCGAATAAAAATCGCCAAGTATAGTAAACGACCGTTGTTTTTTGTTTTTTTCTGTTTGTGATATTCACTAAAATTAAATTTCCTATATCTTGGATTTCGCTGTACTTCAAATGAACGAGTTCATCGAATCTACAGGCTCCTGTGACTCCAAATATTAATATAACCTAAAAACAAACGTTGAAATAAGTAAAAAAAGAATCGGCCGATGCTAAGTATCGAACCGCATACCTCCGAGACGGAACACAAAAGCTCTACCGCTGAGCTATCGTGGTATAAATGTTTTAAGCTCGAAATACGTTAATTCTTGTCAATTTGAATATTAATCTTCTAAAGGATATTATTGTCAACGATTTAATAAATGTAATAATAATGAGAAAAATAAGAAAGTACCTACCTTTTTTTGCTAAATAAACATTATTAGGTACATCCTGAAGAAATTTATCAAATTGGTCTTGTGTTAATACTTTTGATTTTTTTGGGGTATAATTTTCTCCTTGTCGCTTCAAAAATGCAGCTAATTTGGTATAATTTTCAATTTTTACATTATGTTTGATGTTTAATTGAGTTTTAATCATTGAGTATTGTGCCCATAGTGTCGAACTTTTAAATTTTCTTGACAAATACGTAAAATAAGCAAGCATAACATTTACTAGTAAAAAAATAGGTCATTTCTACGATCTGTGTTGTCGAAAAAAATATAGATATTATTATACGCTTGAAGAAAAAATATATTATTTTCATTGATTCATATTCAAATTGGATTGAAGCTTTCAAAACGAATAACAAAAATGCTGAAACAGTTATTGAATATTGCAAAGATATTTTTTCAAGATTTGGTATACCAGATTGATCTGACAATAGTGCAAAGTTTAAAAAATTTGCTGCTGAATGGAACTTCAATCTAATTTTTGCTAGTCCCTATCACCATCAGTCCAATGGTATGGCTGAAAGAGCCATAGGAAATTTTAATCAAATGCTGTCTAAATGTTCGAATCCAGAAAACATTTGTTTGTTTTCAATGGAATATAGAGAAACTCCTTTACCGCAACTTGGTGTAAGTCCGGCTCAACTATTATTGAATAGAATACTTAAAACTCAACAACCTACTTCCGAAAAATTTTTTAGGACTGAATTGATGAAGGCTGATGAATTCAATCAGAAATTTAAAAAAAAGCAAATCTCTTGAAATATTACTATGATAAGAATGCCAGACTCGCCCACATTGAATATCAATGATAAAGTTTTGTTTCAGAAAAAAGGTTTGTGGGAAAAGGGAATGATAATAAATGAATATAATAATAGATCATATTTAATAGGAGAAATAGAAAGTTTATTAATAAAACTAACTTGGATTTCAAACAATCATTATGTGATGATTTTTCTGATGTAGACTATGATCAAAATGCAGATGCAGCCAGTGATAATGAATCTGGATTAAATTCCATTCCACCCATCAGGTCATCTGGTAGAACTATTGTACCTCCCGCCCGTCTTGAAGATTATGTTCCAGAATAGTTTTATTTTTTATATAGTTTATATTTTCTATAGTTTGTACATAAAACAAAAGGAGCTTGTAATATATCCGAACATATAAAATAATGAGTCTACTAAAAACTCAATGTTACATTTCCTGAAGTTCCTGATTATCTTCCAAAAGAAATGTCTCTTCAAGTTGATATAAGTACTCAAAGAGGCGATGAATCATAGTATTCTCTTTACTAATTTCAAAACATTTCACCTGCCTTTCTGTAAGTTTTTCTCGCATCAATTTTTGATGACTGATGTCTATTCAATTAGCTAATACGTAATACCTATATTTTGGTGGCATGATATGAAATTTTCCATATTTTGATAATTGCTTTGCTGTATGAAGAGAATGAGCTTTTCTTCTGACCTTTGTAAAATTTTCTTCAACCTGAACAGTTCAATTAGTAATATTTTAATTCAATTAAATTTAAAATGATCAATTTCTATTAGGTAGTGAAATGTTGATCTACCAAATTTTTCATTGTTTTTTTATATCACCTGAAGATCTGCAAAGATTTAACAATAAGCTTCACGAGAAACTTCAAGAAGTCTTTAAAGATAAAAACACCTAATCAATTTACGGAGAATTGTCAGTATTCAAGTATGTTATTTTTTATGATTAGCTTTTCCATAGTGGCAGCTGAACTACTCAGTTTCATATTTTTTTTATGAAAGAAACACAGGTAACACCTCAGGTATTTTGAATACATGCTTCAAAAGTGAAGATAGCTTCTTTTCAGATATGTTATTAAAAAATTATTGATTCGTAAAATTGCTACATGAAAGAACTCATATATATTATATGTATGTATATATATATAATCTCTTGATAATTATTAGCAATAACAGACTGGTTGAATCTTAAAAAACTCGATTTAATTAATGAATTGACGTTTCACTATGACATTCATAGTTATTCAAAATTTTTGAACAAAATTGAAAATTCTTTGACATTTATTGACTTGATAAAATTGAATAGATAAGATTGATCTGTCTTGTTAAAATTTCTTTCAGTCTAATATTAACATTCAAAATTGTTTCATTAGAAGGCAAGGGAAACTACAGAAACCTTTACCTATGTAATGTTCGAAAATAATAATAATAGGGTATTATTTATTTAACAGAAAGAAATTAGTCACGGGAAAATATTAAAAAAGTAGAGCAGAATTATCGGTATAGAACGTTTATATGGAAGCAGGCGTTGACAAGTGTCTCGGTCTCTTTGGTCCTCATCAGAACGGCGTAGCTAAGTATTGGATTGAAAATTTGGAGATGAAAATAGTATTAATAAATAAAATCCTCTGTATGGAAGAAAATCACTTATTTGTGGTTTATTGTTTGAACTCTCCGGTATGGGAGATTTGGTCAAACTTTTGCCACGGAGGCGATTAATTCCATCCGAGAGATCTTAGAAAGAGTATATTGATATTAAAAAAGAAAATTAGTTTTGGGAAAATATTAAACAAGTAAAGCAAAAATTATCGGTATAGTTCGTTTATATGGAAGTAGCCGTTTTTAATGAAATTTTTATAATAAAATCCTCTGTTATGGAAGAAAATCACTTATTTGTGGTTTATTGTTTGAACTCTCCGGTATGGATGATTTGGTCATACTTTGCTACGGAGGCGATTAATTCCAACAGAGAGATCACAGAAAGAGTAAATAAACAATAAAAAAGCAAATTAGTTTTGGGAAATATTAAACAAGTAAAGCAAAAATTATCGGTATAGTTCGTTTATATGGAAGTAGCCGTTTTTAATGAAAATTTTAATTTAGAATTTCAAATTTTTTAAATGAAAAAGGGTACTTACATATAAAACTATGTAGTTTGGATCATTGCAATATTTTCAGCTAGCAATATTTAATTATTTATTCGAATTGTTGTTGCCTGTGATTTATTTTAATCTCTGATAATTATTAGCAATAACAGGACTGGTTGAATCTTAAAAAAACTCGATTTAATTAATGAATTGACGTTTCACTATGACATTCATAGTTATTCAAAAATTTTTGAACAAAATTGAAAATTCTTTGACATTTATTGACTTGATAAAATTGAATAGATAAGATTGATCTGTCTTGTTAAAATTTCTTTCAGTCTAATATTAACATTCAAAATTGTTTCATTAGAAGGCAAGGGACACTACAGAAACCTTTACCTATGTAATTTTTAAGATTCAACCAGTCTGTTATTGCTAATAATTATCAAGAGATTGAAAATACATCACAGGCAACAACAATTCGAATAAATATATATATAAAATATATAATTATAATATATATATATATATATATATATATATATATATATATATATATATATATATATATATATATATATATATATATATATATATATATATATATATATATATATATATATATATATATATATATATATATATATATATATGTATATATATGTTATAGGCAATCTGTATAATCCGGCATTGTATAGAATGCCTAGGCATTATATACATTGCCAAAAACGTTCAGGCTATGTGTATAATACGATTCATTTCATACATTGCCTAGATATTGTATAAAATGCCAGAAGCGCATCAGGCAATGTGTATAACGAACGACCACAGGAAGGAGACGCATGCGCGGGGTGCGGGACTACCCCGTAAACAAGTTGCAGCTCGTTCGGTGTGTTAGTACGCAACACTCCTTTGTTCTATGCAGACGTATTTTATTAGTTTACGCATTAGGTCTAAACTAAATTATTGAGTGCGATCATTGATTGTGTTCGTGTGTGTGATTATTTAATGGAAAATGGCTACAGATCAGCGGTACTTACAAATGAAAGAAAGGTTTTTCTCAGGACTGCGTACTAAAAGAGAATCGGCTTCCACAAAAAATCGAGTGTTCATTGATGATTTACGTTACACACAATTGTTGGAGGAAATAAGTAAAGCAAAAACGTTAGACAAGAAAACTCCGCGTGATTATTGGTTGCTGAAACATTACGACGTGATCACTGTTGGACAAACCCGTAAGTTGATTTTTCCTGTGAATGCTCCGAACGCTGTTATCAAATACTATGTCTCTGATGATGAATTATTTCAAGTGATTCACGATGCACATAAGGATATAGGTCATGGAGGACGAGACCGGATGTTGAAAGAACTTGCGTTACAAAAATATAACCCAACATGATATTGAGCTATACTTGCAGCTTTGTGAACCATGCCACGAAAAACAAAAAGGAATAAAAAAGGGAATTGTCGTGAAGCCCATACTGTCATCTGAGTTTAATTCCCGGTGTCAAGTTGATTTAATTGACTTCCAGTCAAACCCTGATCGAGAATATAAGTTTATAATGGTTTACCAAGATCACCTGACCAAATTTGTCATCCTCAGAGCACTCAAAACAAAACGTGCAGAAGAAGTAGCATACAATTTACTAGACATTTTCACATTGATTGGTGCACCAGTAATACTGCAATCCGACAATGGAAGAAAGTTTCCAAACCAAATAGTTAGTAAGCTAAAAACATACTGGCCAACTTTCAAAATAGTCCGTGGTAAGCCTAGACACTTCCAGAGCCAGGGTAGTGTAGAAAGAGCAAACCAGGATGTTGAAAATATGTTAACAACTTGGCTTCAAGATAATAATACTGATCGCTGGAGTGATGGCCTACGATTTGTTCAGCTTATTAAAAATACGGCTTTTCACCAAGGTATAAAAAGAACACCATACGAAGCTCTATTCGGTTCAAAAATCAAGGTTGGCATTTCTTTGCCGTTTAATGATGCTAATGTAGAGACCGAAGAGCAACTTGAAAAAGTAATTAATTTAGCACAGAGTAACCCTGTTGAGTCTGAAAATGAAAGAAATGAACAGATTGAAAACCATCCTTTGGAAAAACATGTCGTTATACAGGAAAATCCCGAAATCCACACAGAAACTTTAAGTGCCGAGAACAAACATGCGAATCTTGAAAACGTTGATGCTGAACCTGACAATGTTCCAAATCAACCTTCCCCCCAATTACCTTCGTCCGTACTCAAATGCTGTGTTTGCTCTGGAGATACCATGGGTGCTCATTCGTGTAGAACATGCAAAAGTCCTATACATACTATTTGTGCTGCCCCAGAAACAAACGTACCAGGAGGCTATGGGTCTAAAGTGATTTGCCCTTTATGCATGAAAACAGCATTAACTTTAGAAAACCGCAACAGTTCGAAAGATAATTTAGAGGAACAAGCCAAGAAAATGCTCAAAACTTCAGGAAAAAAATTTCCTCCTGTGATACCCGGTACCACGGTTAGGATTCCTGTTCCAGAAGTCGACAGAGGTCGTGGTGACGCCCGTAATATACTTGCAGTTGTCTCGAAAAAGACAGAAGATGAACTTTATCAACTTGGCACAAAGCAAGGTATCATAAAAACACTGTTTTCTAGACAACAATTTACTGTTTGTCAACAGAAATTAATAAGCGTGGAAGATGTCGCTAATCAGGATACAACACTGCGCTCCGTTGCTACTTTGCAATCGACAGGAACAGGTCAGGGATTTTTCAAATGTACTTGCAAAGTAAACTGTGAAACCAAAAAGTGTTCATGCTTTAAGAATAAATTGCTGTGTACTTCAAAGTGTCACAATAGTTCATCTTGTAAGAATAAGTAACTGCTTTTAATATACTTGGCTACTTACAAGAAGATGTTTTACTATTGAAATTAAAAACTTTGTATCTTAAAAAAAATATGTCTTAAAGGAAGAGTTATTAGAAGATTCTTAATTTCTATTTATTCAGAGTAATGTTTGAGTTAAATTAAAGTTTAATAATGTTGATTTTGAACTCTAGTAGGTATAATAAAACTTTTAATAATATGTGATTGCTTTGATATCGTAGCGCATAGATTTTGTGTCGATTACTGCACTTGTGAAGATACTTAAGAAAATATTTCTTTTTGTTATTAAGTAGGTACCTACAAGGTTACTAGATTGCAATTTTAATATTACTTTATTTTAGTTCGTTCAAAGATGTTACCTAAGATTTTATTTCCTTTCAAATTATAATTATGTTACCAACAGTTTATTTAAAGTACTTATACGAAAACTGGTTGTTTTTTTTAATGTGAAATCGATTATGAAAAATCGATTACATACATTACCTATGCTTCAACCGGCATTCTATACAATGCCTAGGTATTCTATACATTTCCTAGGTATTGTATAGAATGCCTGCATTATACACATTGCCTATAACATATATATATATATATATATATATATATATATATATATATATATATATATATATATATATATATATATATATATATATATATATAAATATATATTTATATACATATAATATATATATATATGTATATATATATATATATTTATATACATATATATATATATATATATATATATATATATATATAACATATAATCAGGTAACACCTCAAGCATTTTGAAAACATGCTTTAAAAGTAAAGATAGCCTTTTTTCAAATATGTTATTCAGAAATTATTGATTCATAAAATTGCAACATGAAAGAACTCGTTTACATAACCTAGAATTTAAGGATTCCTATGTACCTGAAATATTTTCTCAACCAGTGTCCATTCCACAATTTTTTTGTACCAAAAGTTTTGAGTCTTAGGAGTTTACTTTCACTGTCTTTCTCAAATTTTCTCAATGATGAGATATTAATAAAAATATTGCAGTTGAGGGTGAAGACAAAATTGTGATTTATTTTTGAAAACGATTTCCTTCTTTATTGACATATTTGTGTTTATACTTATTGCTGGCTAATTGGATACTCATTTTTGGAAAAATGGAATGGAAGAAACTTATTGAAAAATAAGAAATGGTACATTTGATAATTTTTTCTATACAAAATTTAAGAGGGGTCCCTTATATGTTCCTTCGGAAAAATTGAACACAGTTTCATGGAAATTGCTGGTCTCTACACTGAGTGTCATTATTACAGTTTTTATTACTTTTTAGCACAAGCTGTAGGTGATACTTGGATGACTTTCAATCTCAATATCATTGCCGACAGAACTTCCAGTCAATTTTAAGAAAGGTGAACAGAAACAACATTGTTGGTTTTATTGTAACAGGTAAGTCTTCAAAGTTTACTGACACTATCTGACTGTACACAAAAATGAAAAAGAAGTACAACAGATCTCAGTTCTTCCTACTGAAAGCAAAATCAGGTTGTCACTTCTTACAAGCCTACGCAATAAATGTGATATCATTTTTAATTCGCAGTTAAAGACTGATGATGAAAATCATGTTATACGTGAGAACAGTGCACGTACAATAAAAAATTTTTGTTGTGTTATCTGCAGAGGTTATTACAGTAAATACAGTATTGGATACCACATTAAAATGTCACACCCATAATTCAGAAAATCAGGACCATTCAACCTAAATGCAGAAAATTTGCATTTACAACAAAGCATCAAAAGATTTGAGAAACAAAATATTTCCCTACATATGTGAAGACATTGTTATCAATATTGATTGACATCATGAAGCAATTATTCATTATGGAAACTACTTATGTAGAAAACATACTGAAAATCATCACACGTCAGAAATCAGAGCACGTTTAAGGAATTTTGGAAAGCTGTTACTTGCAGTCGAAGAAATTTATCCAAACTTTCAGAATTTGATTGATATCTTGAATGCTAAACATGTTTATCTAATAATTGTTGTAGCTGGGAAAAAACAACAAACTGGCTTGTACAGGGTACCATCTACAGTGAAGTATCTAGGGTCTGAGCTGAAAGAACTTTGTAAACTGTCTCATATGGAATGTTGAATCTGAAGATAGATCGTTTTTGGTGCAGAATTTCATGTTACTGTGAGTATGATAGGAACAGAAAATCAGAAAAAAAATATCCGAAGGAAAAGAATTGTTCTTCCCAGAACTGTGAATGTTGCTGAATTTAGGAAATATTCAGAAGAAAAAATTGTTTATTTTACAGATGATTTAAAACTTAAATTTTCAAAAGTAAATTGGATACGTTTAGCAGAATATACATTAGTTCACTTGGCAGTATTCAACAGAAAAAGGCCAGGTGAAACTGAGCGACTTCAAATTGATGATTACTCGAATTATGAAATTGTTAGAGATGAGGAAGTAAAAGAAGATGATCTATTATCTCGTGAACAGATAAGGAAGTGGGCTTGTATCAGGTTTACAGGTAAACTTGGTAAATATAATGCCCTGCTAATCCATAGAAATAAAGGATTCAAACCAATTGATCTCATTCTCAAATATCGCATGTTGGCTGGTATAAATACATTAAATGAATATTCATTCGGGGAACCATTCGCCATGCCCAACAGAAAATTCAAGAAATGTGCTTTAATTAGAAAAATTTCTGAGGAATCTGACATCAAGGATTGTCAACTAATAGGACTAGACTCCTCATACAGCATTTAGCTACAGAGACAGTATATCAAAACGTTGATCAAAGACTAGAAAGTAGGGTATCTGATTTTATGTCGCATCGAAGAAAAATTCATGAGGATTATTACATCATTACTAAAAACCAGATGACCTTACCAAAGTGTCTACACTTCTTGAAAATTTCTCATCAACTCCGAAAGAAAAAATTGTCCACCTTTTTCGATTGTCTTGAAAAATTCGTATTCGTCTACTCATTCCTCTGTATGAAAGCATCGCTGATGGAGAATTAACACATGCAGAGTCCAAGTATGTACTGGGTTTGTATAATGAATAAACTATTGTAGGTATTTTATCAGTGAGTTCTGCATTATGAGTTAAAAATTCTGTGGATGTCTTTACTTTGTCATACAGATCAAGCAGCACTTCATAGTATGTCTCTCGTACTTTTTCGAAAAAATGAAGTTATTGTAAACTATAGGTATACATGATAACTCTTTCAAATATATAAGTATGGATTCTTAATGCTTTTTTTTATTTGAAGTCGGTAACTGAGTGTTCATATGAAATTTTTCTGGAGGTAAGAAAATAAACTGATCAAGTTGGACTTCTAGATGAAAGGAAATAACAAAAATAAATTCCAAAGGGAAAATATGTGACAGTAAGAAGTTATGTATGCAGAAAGTGAAAAAGTTTTATTATGAGAATAATTCTATTATGAATAAGCGAGCACCTCATTTAATTCGCCAATGGATTTCACGTGAACATGGAAAACACTTGAAACCCTTGGCAGGACAAAAATGTAAGATGATTTTCGGAATAATATAAGGTATCTAAATGAGTTTAAACATCACTTTTTATTCTGTTGATAAATATTAATACCGTAATATTCGGTAACTTGGTTTCTTATTGGGGTTTTCCTGTGATTCAATTTGATTCTTGTCATTGAACAAAGATGAAAAAACTTATATTTCCTGTTATTCAATCAGATAATTGTGTAAAAAGAAATTTCTCATATACACAATTATTCTATATTCATTACGTTGTAATAATTTTATAATTTTTAAAGTAACTTATGAATCCCTCTTTTCGATTTCAGTACCACGGCAAAGATGGACTACTCCTGACAGAACTCTACTGAAAGAATCTGTTAATAAACATTCTTTGGAAGATTCACCTCCTTCAATAATTGAATGTGAATTTCTTATTGAAAACAATCCTATTTATTAGAAAAGAAATCCATCTTCTGTTGAAGCATTAATTTTTGATGATATCAAGAAACGTGCTTGTATATGATGTACACTATATTATTCAATCAATTTATTTCTATCTTCATTGAACTAAATGCATGCTACAAGATGTTTATCTACAGTGACATTCACTATTGACAATGTTGGTACTCCTCTGCAGAACATCAAGTTATTCAACAATAAATCAATCACATGAAAATATTTCGGCCTTCCTTTGCCTAAATGAATCTAAATGTGAGAACAAAATATTACAAGAAAACTCTATCGCAGCGAGCTGCATTAGAAAAGCAGGTTTTCATACAGTATCCAGTTTGAAAAATCTATTTATTCAATCAAAATTGTTTTGCCAAATCAGAACCAGCCTTTCGTCTATTTAGATTACCAACTTTGAACCTTGTTGCTTCAGAATTGCGTTTTATTTCCTCTCCACCCGTGACCGATTCGTACCAAACCAATTCCGTCCAAGATGATATAAAAAACTATCTGCTTACCAATTTTTAAAACTATTGCTCGAAAATTGTACCGTCTATCGCGTAAACAAGATTTGTTTCCTTCCTCTGGGAGGTCAACCCCTCAATCAATCAGTACCAAAACCAATCCAATCCAGAATATCATTCGAAGCTACCTACTCACAAGATGTCAAACCTATTGCTCCAAAATAGCGCCATTAACCGTTCAAATAAGATTTATTTCCTTTCCCGGGGGTCAACCCCCCAACCAATTCCTACCAAAAGTAATTCCATTCAAAACATCACACGAAACTATCTAATTACGATCTGTCAACTCTATTTCTTTAAAATTGCGGATTTTATCCTGTGAACAAAATTCATTTCCTCCTCCGGGGGAAATCCCCTCAACCAATTCATACCAAAAGCAATCCTATACAAGACATCATACGAAACTACCTACTTACAAACTTTCAACCCTATTGTTTTAAAATAGCGCCGTTTATCGTGTGAACAAGATTCATTTCCTCCTCCGGAGGGTCAACCCTCCAGCCTATGCGTACCAAAAGCAATTCCATCCAAGATATCATACGAAACTACGAATTACAAACCCTATTGCTACAAAATTGTGGCCTTAATCGTGTAAACAAGATTTATTTCCTCCCCCGGGGGTCAACCTCCCAACCAATAGGTACCAAAAGCAATCCCATCAAGATATCATACGAAACTACCTACAAGTTTTTAACCCTATTGCTAAAAAAAATTGCGCCCTTTATTGTGTAAAGAAGCGTAAAATAGATAAGGTCTTACATACAAACATATATATATATATATATATATATATATATATATATATATATATATATATATATATATATATATATATATATATATATATATATTGATATGGTTTCTTTATTTGCAATATTAATATGGTAATTATGGTAATTATATGGTATAATATGAAAGAGAATTGATAAAGGAAAGGAAAAACTGCAATAAACTCAAGCAGTGGTTAGAAAATGATAGATGATTATAAATATACATGTATATTTAATCAGTGATATAAAATTTGAACATACAAAAAGAAATATGAAAGTATGAAAGTTGTTGATTGATGTAATGATGTTATTGAAATTTCAAGTAATGTAAATTTAAATATGTAAAACTGGTTTAAAAAGAAGATTAATGTAAATATATTAATTATAAATTATAAATATTCAAAATTAACTTTTAAAATCAATAATTATATTAGAAATTTTTATAGAATGTCAAAAACATAAAATGTCAGTAATCGTTGGAATGAGATATCAAGTTTTTCAATAGAAATTCATTAAATATCAAATATGTATGAATATATGAGTAACAGAACTTTTAAAAGATTAATTAGAATAGATTATTTTAAGATAACAGACTTAATTCATGTAGAATACATATAATTCTGGAAATCATATTTATCGTAGAACCGACTAAATTTGTATATCAGATAGTAATTTAATTTCAAGACATTGAAGATAGATAATCATATATGAAGGTATAAGAAGAATTTAATTAATTGTTTCAAATAGAAACTTGCTTTAGAATAATATAATAAAGGAGATTTTCAAGTTTTCAAGAATATGAAATTATATAGATAGAAATGTCAAATTTTGCAAGAATAAATAATAACTTGATTAATGGATAGAATATTGAAATTTTTAGTACAGAATGATCAGAATATTATGTAGATGAGATTAACTAAATTATTTAAGTCCAGAAATATATTTTTATTCCAAATTTATTTAAAAACTAAACAAATGTCATTAAAATTTTCAGTAATAATATAACAAGAGAGTGAGAATAAATTGAAAATAATTTGACAGATTTTTTCAAAACTTGTTGCCAGGCAATAGTCACGAGAGTTCGGAGGGCTCGAGTGGCTATTTCCAAATGGCAACAGGTTTGAACAAAATCTGTCAAATTATTTTCTATAAATGTATTAGAAAGTGCCA
The DNA here is from genome assembly GCA_030704885.1 of Cynegetis impunctata. Taxonomy (NCBI): domain Eukaryota; kingdom Metazoa; phylum Arthropoda; class Insecta; order Coleoptera; family Coccinellidae; genus Cynegetis; species Cynegetis impunctata. The sequence continues at coordinate 73,900 of JARQZK010001599.1, forward strand.
CCGAACTTTGTTTGTGCTTTTCAGGATGTTTTTGTAAAATTTTTCTTTTTGCATCTCTTGCATCTCGAGCATTTTTGAATTCTATATCATTGAAAGGTTCAAATGACCTGTTATACTTATTAAAGTAAAGTTCTTGAACTAATTTTGCCGCTTTATTCCACATTGTCTTTATTACTGCTTCTTTATAATCATTTCCGTCCTTTCTTTTCATGTTATAAGGCCAATCTTTCAAAATCAATGCCAGAGTAGCTGTTGTAGTAGATTGGTCCAGAATATAATTTCTTTGTTTGGTGAAGGTCTTAAATTGTCTCCATATAGACTGATTACTTATTAGATTGTTTTTCGAAGTAGTTTCTAAAATATTTTTTGTTATTTCTGCATCAGAAAAGGTACTAAACCGATGATTTTCATCCATTTTATATATCGCGTTGACACAATTAGGTAATTATTTTGACAACTATCTGGCAAATAAAAGCTACAGTGATTATTCCCGAGAATAATCACAAAAGATTTATTCCCACTATAATAATGACATCATTGCTTAAAACTTACTCTTTTGACAAATAAAGATGCATTTCATTGGTTTTAAGAAACGTCAAAAAATAATCAAAATAATCAAGTTGAAGTACTGAATTTGAAAAATTTTAAAATATTAGAAAGAAACAGTTATTATTGAGAAAATCAATTTCAAAAATTATTGTATATTTAATTTAATTGAATGATATAGAATTATTTAAATTACCTGTTATTATAATATTTAAAATATTATTAAATTCATTAAAAAGGAAGTCGGAATGTTTCAGAATAATGTTACTCAGGTGATATGATTTTTGAAAATAACGAAGGTTATATAAGAGGGTAGAGCACACTTCCTGAATCAGTTCCTAATTTGTTTTCAACAAAGAATCATTGTTGGTTGATATCTCATTCAATTGTTTTAAATCCTCTATATTGTATAGGAGAGAATATAAAGTGTAATAGAAGCTGAAAGTTATGAAATTGTAAGAAACCATTGATATAAGTGATATATGGAAGCAAATAATACCTGTTTTTGAAGTGGATGTTAATTTTAAATAACAAAAATATGTGAAATTTTATTGTGGACCCATAGAGAAGAGAGAACAACCAAGAGAGAAATCTGCAATCAGCAAAAAGTTCATATTGGCCAATTTGACAATTAAAATATTTGCAAATATGGAAATTAAAGGGAGATAAATATAAAAATATCAAAATGTACCATAATCTTGAAATTTTTTAAAAATTCAATTAAGTTAGAAATAAAAGTTGTTATTTGGATTTGTTTATTATGAGGAGAATTTAAATAGTGTTGATGATAAATTTGTTATAAAATTTAATGATTTGAGTTTATTGAAGTTATTAATTCATAAAGTAAGAATTTATTAACAATATTCAATTACAAAATTTATTATAGAGAACACTTCCCTGAGATAAGTCTTAAAAAGTCAGATCGAATCAAATCAAATTAAAATATATAATCATATTTAAGAATAAATAGTCATAATAAAGCATATATATATATATATATATATATATATATATATATATTATATATATATATATATATATATATATATATATATATATATATATATATATATATATATATATATAATCCCCTGCTACGGAAGACAATCACACATTTGTGGCTTATTGTTTGAACTCTCCGGTTTGGGAGATTTGGTCAAACTTTACCACGGAGGCGATTAATGCCATCCGCGAGATCTCAGACCGAGTAAAAAAATAACAAAGAAATTAGTCGCGGGGAAATATTGAACAAGTAGAGCAGAATTATCGGTATAGCCCGCTTATATGAAAGCAGCCGTTGACACGAGTTTCAGACTATTTGGTCCTCATCAGAACGGAGTAACCAAGCATTGGATTGAAAACTTGGAGATGAAAACCGGAGAGTTCAAACAATAAGCCACAAATGTGTGATTGTCTTCCGTAGCAGGGGATTTCGTTTATTGTAGCTATTTTCATCTCCAAGTTCTCAATCCAATGCTTGGCTACGCCGTTCTGATGGGGACCAAAGAGTCCGAAACACATGTCAACGGCTGCTTTCATACAAGCGGGCTATACCGACAATTCTGCTCCACTTATAGATGGTCTATCTTTCTATCTATATATCTATCTAACTATCTATATATCATTCTATCTATCTACATATCTATCTATCTGACCCGGCAAATGTTATGCCATATAAATTATTTTCATCTATCTATTTTTCTATCTATTCATCTATCTGCCGATGTATCTCTATCTATCTAACTATCTATCTATCATTATATAAATCTATCAATCTATCTGACCCGGAAACGTTCTTTAAATTATTAAAATGGCTATTAAAAAATATGCGTTGTTGATAGAAGGGTGAAAATTCGGAGTTGTATGTAGTTTTTAATGCAACATCATAAGAAAATAAAGATGAAAAATTTTATTCGAAAAATTTATAAAAATGTTTGGACCCTAATCACTAAGGGGTATAAAAAATATATTACCACTTATTCTTAGACCGACTATTGCTATTTTCGATTGCCATCCTGCAACCCTATTGCGGATCTGTAGATGAATAAAAAAATGAAAATCGCGATTGTAAGATAGAAGTTGATCGTAGAAGGGTAGAAAATTGAGAGTAATATGATTTTTTTACTCTGAGTCATGACAAAGTAAATATAAAAATCTTGCTAAAAATGTTGAAGTTTATAGTTAACAAATAAAAAATAGGAGATGATCGTAGATGGTTGAAAATTCAGGGCTGTATGTATTTTTGAATGCTATATCATAATAAAAATAGAACAAAAAATTAAGGGGTGGACCACCCTCAATATTAAGGGGGATGAAAAATAGATTTTGTCTGACTCTCAGACCTAACCACAATGCATACAAAATTTCATGAGAATCGGTTGAGCCATTACGGAGACGCTTAACAAATAAAAAATAAGGGTTGATCGTAGAGGGGTGAAAATTTAGGGTTGTATGTATTTTTGAATTCTGTATCATAAAAAAAATATAACAGAAAATTTTGTCTGAAAAATAAAATAAAAAAATTAAGCGGTGGACCACACTTAACATTTAGGAGGATGAAAAATAGATGTTGGCCGATTCTCAGACCTACACGATATGCACACAAAATTTCATGAGAATCGGTCGAGCCATTTCGGAGGAGTTTAACTTCTAACACCGTGACACGAGAATTTTATATATTAGATATATATATATATATATATATATATATATATATATATATATATATATATATATATATATATATATATATATATATAATATATATATATATATATATATATATATATATATATATATATATATATATATATATATATATATATATATATATATCAAATACTAATGTTAATTGGATATTTTATTATATTCAAAAGTTGCTCCAAATGAAATAGGTGTTCGTTTTATCTTTACCCGTTATAAGTATATCATCCAGAAATACAACAGCTCCCTCAAGACCTTGTAAAAGAGAGTCCATTACTTTCTGAAATTTTGCGAGAATACTGGCTATTCCAAATGGTGCCCGAGTATATTGAAATAAACATTTGTGCGTAGATATTGTTGTTAACTTTTAAGAATTTTCATCGAGTTGTATTTGTTGATATGCACTAGTTAAATCAACCTTACTTAACTGAGCCCCACCTTGTAATTTTACGAACAGTTCATTAATGCGTGGTAAAGGATATTGATCAATTTCAATATATGGGTTAAGAGTAACATTAAAATCTCCGCAAATGCGTATGGAGTTAACTTTTTTTAAAACAGGAACAATCGGTGTTCCCCAAGGAGAATAATTTACCGTTTCAATTACGTCCAATTTTGAAAGACGACTCAATTCCGTTTCCACCTTTTCTTTCAGCGCAAACATTAATGGCCTTGGCATAAAAAAATTTGGCTCGACTTTTGCTGATTTTAATTTGATCGATTTGTAGCCTTTATTGAACATACCAAGTTTATTATCAAATAGTTTATTAAACTTGGTAAGTTCAATAAAGGCTACATATCGATCAAATTAAAATCAGCAAAAGTCGAGCAAAAATTTTTTATATATATCAATATTATCAAATAGTTTATTATATTTATTTATTAAATAATCAACTTTGTTATCAGAGATGAAATTCAATTGAGAAATATTCAATTGGAATGTTGTGAAGAAATCGCGTCCTAACAACGGAGGTCCGTATGCTTGTCTTATTATGAACATTTTCAAATTTTCACAAGTGTTATTAAAGTTCACCTTACAATTAATGTATCCTAAAGGAAAAATACAATCACCATTATACAACTTAAAGGTCTTATCTGTTTCCATAATATCATAACAAGCAAAATTTTGTTTATAAAACTTTTCTGAAATTACTGAATAACTTGCTCCTGTATAATGTGAAAATAAATTTCACATTATCGATTTCTACATGAATTTTGATTGCTTGAACATTAAATTCAATATCAAACAATGATTTTTTTTTCACAATATGTCTCATCTTCTAAATAATTTTGTGAGCTACTAGCCTGACCTGTTATATTATTTTCGTAATCCCATACTGTTATTTTGATTTAACGGTATTCAGATGACAATTGAATCGGTGATTGTTGAAAGGGCACTACTCAAAACTTTCATTTTTGGACTTAGTGCCCTTTCAACAATCACCGATTCAATTGAAAAGTTAGTGTTAACAGCCTACGGCCGTTAAAATTTTTTAACGGTCGGCGGCCGTTAAGGAATCATTTGTTCAAATATTTATTTCAAAACTTCATTCTGCTTACAATAACAACATTGAAATCTTGGTCCACAGCGAGTTGGGAGAATAAACCTCTGATTTTCATTTCGCATAGGCTAATAATACTTCTTCATTAACCACTTTTACATTCTTGCTTTTACGCCACATTTCAAAATTTTCATATTCTTTTTGATATCGCCCTTGAGTTCTTTTCGGCAGTTAATCAACACTCGCTCCACTGCACATGATTCTCCCAATATCTCTAAAGGAATTTGATTTTGTTCCTCAATTTCATCAATTTCATCCATGGTCGTCGTTAAAGCGAACTTGAGAAAACAAAAAACTGACTTGTTTATAAAATTGTCAAACTGTTCCATGACAACAGAGTGCACGACGTTGGGATTTTTCTTTAGAATTGCGAGGTACGGGGTTTTTTCTTTCTTCGGAATCAAAATAAAATCTTTCAACGGAATTACGAAAAGTCTTTAACTACACAGGCCAATACGGAAATAACGGATTCGGTTAGTTATAATCCTTGGCTGCGCCTCGGTTTAAAATATCCAACCTCATCCGTTATTTGCTACATATCGGCCTTGTTACGTTAATAACTATATATAATTCAGTATTTTTGTTTTTTGATTTACACACCGTCGCCAAATGACCTTTCAAACCACAGATATGACAATAGCATTCCCTAAATGAGCACTCATCTGATGGGTGATTGCGTCTACCGCAAACGGCGCAGGCTGCAGATCGTTGCGGAGCATCAAACGGCGCCGATTTAACGCTTCTACTAGAAGACGGGACCATAGATGAACATCTGGTTTGCAACCTCCTGTGGTAAACTGCGTTTTGTAGCGTACATAATACATATCTCCTTCTTGTTTGATTTGTGGTGGTCTGAAATCATGTCCTTGTGACAAAGCTGATTTTGCTGTTGCTAGTTCGATAATATCTTGGAATGTTTTGGTTTATTTTTCTTCCATAGGGCGATCTTGAACCTGACCTTGATCGTACCCAACAATGCGAAGCCTTGCGGCCCACTCCCGTGAAGATTCATTGTCCATTTTTTTTGCAGTATAAAAACGGTATCGAGCCGAAAACCGTTTAGTTATTTCATATTCCACTGAGAAATAGTATTTTGACAGACCTACATAAATCGCACATGGGCATAGTAAAAAGTAAAAGTATGGCTAGGTCATATTTTTGGTGGCCTGGATTAGGTAAGCATATTGAAAATTGGTGTACATCATGTGAAAATTGTTTAATAAATAAAAATAGACCTGAAAAAGCTTTATTGAAACCGTAGCCCATTCCAGAAGGAAATTGGGATAGATTGCATTTAGATTTTATGGGTCCATTTATGAATAGGTATTTCCTAATAGTAATAAATGCCTATTCAAAATGGGTGGAGATCTTTCAAGTGAAATCAATCACCTCTAAAATCACAATCGACGTTTTGAGATCTCTTTTCGCAAGATTCGGATTACCGCGACAGGTTGTTACAGACAACGCACGGACGTTCACGAGCGTAGAGTTTTATAATTTTTTAGAGAAAAATAATTTCGAACATACTACGTCTCCTCCTTTTCATCCATCGTCAAACGGAGCGTCTGAAAATTCGGTGAAAACCGTGAAAAAGGAAATAGTTAAATCAGAAGCTGTAAATATAAATATTGTTTGAATAATTTCTTTTTTGATTATAGAAGCACTCCGCATTCTACTTTAGAGGTAAGCCCTCCGGAAGTAATGTTTCAGAGAAAATTGCGTACCAGTTTTGATCATTTATTACCTTCCTCTTTAATTCATAATAAATTCTCGGAAAATCTAAGAAATCGTGTTCTAACAAAACAAAATAAACAAAAATTTTATTATAAGGGTACTAGATATTTAGGTTTGGACATCGGTGAGTCGGTCACAGCCCGAGATTATAGGATAATCAATGAAATAAGGTAGATGAAGAGATAATAGAAAAAAAATGGGAAAAAATATTTATCTAGAAAAAATTCCAGAATTAAATAACATAATTTGGAAACGACATTCAAATTAATTTAAAAAATATCATTTCAACAATTGAACTATTCCACATAATCCTCAAGAAGGGGAAGTGACTGAAGGCATCGATACCAACATTATCACATCTGAGTTAACTGCAACAGATAATTTACGTCCAGAAAGAATAGTTAAACTTATTGAAAGATTGACATATACTTACATAAATTTTTTTTAGTCATTTAGTTAATAGGAATTTTATATTATATTAAATTGTTAATTTAAATATTAATTTTTTGTTGTTGTTTCTCTCTCTAACATAAAAACCTTTTTTTTTTAGGGGTAAAAATATATGTGAGATATTGATGTATAGATAAACTGCGCAGGAGCGCAGAACGAGAGAGAGAGAGAACTGTGGGGTATAATTTTGTAAGAAGGCAGTTAAGTTTAATATAGTGATTGAAGTAACAGGTGTTTTATTATGTGTATTAGTAATACACTACAGATATAGTGGTAAAAAATATACATATGAAGAGTAAGTCATTTGTTCAATGATTTAAATCCTCAACATGCCCCTATAACTAGATTAACAGTTTTCAGAATATTAAATAAATTTAATGAAACCGGTAGCGTACAGGATCGTCCAAGGTCTGGCAGAACAAAAACTGCAACTAACGAAGATAAGACTTTAGACGTCTTAGTAGATGTTCAACAAAATCATCAAACATCTACTTATGAATTGGCAAGAAATCATAATATTAGCAGGAAGTCGGTACAAACAATTTTGCATCAAAATAAGTTTCATCCATACAAAGTTGAGACCTACAAGAATTAGCTGAGGATGATTTTGATCGAAGATTAGAGTTTTGTGAAACGGTTCTAGAGAAAATTGGTGATCAAATTAATTTCTAAGATTCACTTGAATTCAGTGATAAAGCTACATTCACTGGTCAGATTCTAATCCCCAATGGATGGATGAGGCCCATACAGAATACCCACAAAAAGTTAATGTATGGGCTAGTTTGGTGAAAAACCATATTATTGGGCCATTTTTTATCGACAGCGCTCTTACTGTTGAAAAATATCTTGATCTTCTACTGCATCAGATTAAACCTGAAGTTAATTCTCTATTTCCGAATAAGAACGTATATTTCCAACAGTATGGTCCAACTGCACATTTACATAAAAATGTAAGGCGATGTTTGGATCACTTTCCCTCAGAGATGGATTGGTCGGAGAAGTGTAATTGAGTGGCCAGCAAGATCTCCCGACTTGAGTCAACTTTATTTTTTCTTATAAGGATACCTAAAGGTATGTTAACAGACCTACAAACATAAACAATTCAAAAGCTCGCATACGTCTTTAAATGCAAGGAATTTTTCCAGAAATGATCAAAAATTCTATTCCAAGCTTCCAAGACAGATTGTATTATGCCAAGAAACAGGTGGCCAACACTTTGTGCACTTGTTATATGGAAACTGTTGATTATCTGTTATTAATCTAGTTAATTTTTTTGTAATATGATATGTTTTGAAAAATTGAAGATTTCAAGACTCGATTTAGGTTCCTATTTAGAAAAATTCGAGATGGCGGCGTTACACCGAATGGTGTTCCTCTAAAAAACGCAAAATACAATCCCGTTGATAACTCTAGAATTTGATAATAATATCTTCAATAATTTCAGAGAAAATACTCTCGCTACCCTTTATATATATATACATATATATATATATATATATATATATATATATATATATATATATATATATATATATATATTTGTATATATGTATATATATATATATATATATATATATATATATATATATATATATATATATATATATATATATATGTTTGTATATGTATATATATATATATATATATATATATTTGTATATGTATATATATATATATATATATATATATATATTTGTATATATATATATATATATATATATATATATATATATATATATATGTATATATGTATATATATATATATATATATATATATATATATATATATATTTGTATATGTATATATATATATATATATATATATATATATATATATATAGTACAAACGACAAGTTTAACTATGCATATATATTTATACAGTAAATGTTTATATGTTTATATTTGTACATTCCTGAGGTACATAGTTATTTTGACTACATCAATTTATACAATTGTGTCATACGCATTGCTTCATCTGACAATAGATCAAAATGCGCCGAGAGAGGGTTGGCGAGGGGGGTCACAAGGTATGCAATATTTTAAAAACAAGAAAAACAAATTTGCAATGTTCTATTTTGAATTGATTTTTTATGGACGATAATAATGAATAGGTACGCTTTTTCAATAAGAATATTGAGATTTAATTATTTATACCAAAGAAATTAGCCCATTTTTCTGGAATATGCATAACTTTTCTGAATTCTGTATCGAATGTTTTTTAAAATTCTATAGGGCATTAGGTTTAAACTATATATTGAATATGATAAACTAATGAAACTATTCCATAAGAATTCAGAAGTTATTGCAATCAAAGTTGTATAAAATGAAAATGAGCGAAATTTACTGTTACAGTCTATTAGGCGTGAATGTTTCAAAATTATTTGTTTGATCTGAATTATGTACGGCATGTATGGTATTCAATCTTCATTTTGAGTCATTGAGGAAAGTTTTATTTTTGTCTTCGTTATTAATTTTATAGATACCTAATATACGAGTTGCATAGTTTGTAAAAATCTAGGCAATCCGCAAAACCAGTTAACGCAAGTAAGTAAATTTTATGTGCATGCGCATTTTTATTATGAGTAATCAAAGAAAATTGTTTATTTTTAATCTTCTTTATACTAAATATTTAATTAATTTCAACAACAAGAAACCTGAGATAATTTTCAAATGTTGTGCATGTATTTTTGTTTATAACATAATTTTACTTTATAGATTATTTATTCAACTAACTCATGATTGAACTAAACATTACATGAATGCTCAGTATCCCTGTGTATCGTTCTGTCACAGACAAGTAATGTATATGTTTTTGGGCTTGCTAGTATCGTACATAATATTTGTCCTTTCAATGACAACACCACACATACGCTCTTATTTACTTGTTTTCAGCACTTTTTACCGGAAAAAACTATTTTATTTGAAAATTCCAAAACAATAGTACCTACCACGATAATATTTTTGTAATACCTAACCAGACATATCTCATCACAGTCAGATTTTCTCTTTTTAATACGAATAGAGAAACAGTTGTTTTCATCTACAGCCATTTTATGCTGAACAATTCTTATTTTTGTCAGTTTACCTTCATGAAAAATTGACATAATCAATTTTGGCACACCACAATTTTCAAGAATTGCAATTGACACTCAAAAAAGCTAATTAAATGTATTGTATATATTTTGTCATTTGAGGTTAAATGTCATAAGATAAATGATAATAGCCTATAATTAAAATTTTTCTGTTGGTTTGTTAAAACCTGCCAATGGTATTTGTATTGTTTGCTTTGTGGAAATAAAACTTCTCAAAATTCTCTTTGTTACCTGAAATTCATAGAATTCAATGAAGATATTTGCTCAGATATATATGATAATTATCTAGATGTTTCTTTTTCAGTTAATCATAATAAAAATTTATAAAAGATTTCAAGATATTTTAAGGGAAATCTCTGTTGAAAGGGTCACTGTCATTAGGAAATTAATATCATTTCAAAATCAATGATCAAATAGTTATTTATTTAATACACTTACACTTATACTGTTATTTCATTGTTTATTTCCATATTTGTTGAATATAAATTTTCAAATAACACAAAACTACTACTTATTTACTACCTTACAAGTGTAACTTCTGTTGAGGTAGTTTATGATTTGATTAAGTATTAAATTGTAGGTGTATCAAATATTGTTTTTAAAGAATATAGATTATTAAATATCAAATGAACAAGATGCTAGGGAAAGACTATTTTATATAAAATAAATGTATTTCAAAATTTTTATTGTGGTACCACCATTCTACATAAAAAGACATCTCGACTAAACAAGGAAAAAACCTTGTCTACGAAGCTCCAGAGTTATCCTTCATATTTTTTTAATTCGAATTATTAATGTAAGCTTTGAGCATTGGTGCATTCCTTAATTTCAATTCTGGATTTGTGGCAATTACTTCTTTACATTTTGCTAAAGTGGGTAAACATCTTTTGTCAAAATATTCTTTGAAATGTTGCCGCACAGAATGTCTTTCTAGTGTGGAGCACGTTCTTTTGCCTACGATAAAATAAATATTAATTGGATTATTATTTTTCCGTTTTATATTTTCCTGTTAAATATTAAATAGTACAACCTTAGTCTAATATTTTCATCAAGAAGAATCTTATTCTTGTGTGCATAAAAAAATCAAAAAACCACAAATATATACGGGTTATACACCCGTCAAAATTGTATAAAAAAAGCTCTTTGGGGGATATAGGCCCCGACTGGCATTGGATCACACTTCATCGAAAAACGTAACAGTAAGCTAAATACATTAACTGAAACTATCTCTTCAATTTGCAATTAAAATTAGCATCAACTGCAAACGGAACAGTTCCGTTGTATTGCAACTCATCAGTACAGTGATTCGGAAGACGTTCATGCATTCATTTATATATTTTTACGTTTTTACAGGTGTATAACCTGAACGTGGTTTTCTGATTTTCAATATTTTCATTGGTTTTCGAAAGCAGTAAAACTTGTTGTCTTTGTTGATATCAAACACTGGAATGCTTGTGGTGACAAGTACATTTTTTTGGTGTTTTATGATATTTTTGGTTTTTAAATATACTAATTATTCAAAACAAAAATGAATAGCAAGAGCGAACCTTTTTCTTTCATTTTGGGTGATAGCATTTTTTTGGTTTCATTTGCAATAAATTATTTTATCTGTGGTGGTGTCCTGTTTTTTAAACAATCATTTTTTTCGCGTATTTCGTCACATTCTGCATAGGTAGGAACTAATCCAGACTCTATCAAATAATTAAATTCAGCTCTAACAGCTCGTTTTCAGGTGAAGTACAAGATACTCGTTCTAAAACCAAATTATATATAAATTTTAGTAATATATTATAGTTATAAGTTATCAAACTTTTGACATTCATATACCTATAATATTATATACCTAGTTTTCTACATCCAGATGAGCCTGAAAAATTAGACTGAGTAGAGGTACTGGAATGAGACTGTTCGAGCATGTCATTATCTTAATCAACTGCCAAATTCTTCTCCATGCTGGGGGTCCCCAGCCGAGGATCAAAGAGGTAAACACGTGGAAGAATGGATGCTCCAGGTCTCGGCGGTGGCGATAAACGACGGCTCCCCAACGTTCATCAGGGGTCGATCAGAGTCGCACATCCACGTCACCATAGTGCGGGAGGCACCGGTTCCATCCTGCAGAAATTGGAAAATTCACCACGCCAACCCATTTACCTACCACGGCCACATAAGCTCTGAGGTAGGGGGGACTAAGAAAGCAAGGGCGGAGCGATATATTCGGAGGCTGGATGCAGCTGGCTACAAAATACGATTGGCGGCCCTGGAGTCAGGTGCCCAAAATCGCGCACCAACACAAGCCTATCAAGCATTAGTTGATGCTTTTAAGGCAGCTGCGGGGAAGGCATCGTCGAATCAAACAAAAAAGGCCTTATTGGTGAAGCGAAGATGTCGAAATAGCATATTGGCACTGGATCTCGCTCCGCCGCAGGACAACGAGGCTGCGCGCAAGGGAACAACTGCTGAGTCAAAACAGGGCGGAAACAGAGGCGCAGTTGAGGCTGGCAAAAAAATGACCTTCGTCGCATCATACGAGCAGAGAAAAAGTAAAAACGGCAGGAATTGTTAGAAAGGCTAAATGAGGATATATGGGTAGAGGGATACAGAATAGTCACCCGACAGCTACGACAAGGAAGCATGCCGTTTTCCCTACCACTGAGTAAACGCAGACAGATCCTATGGGCTCTGTTTCCGGAATCGTGCCGCGCTACAGTGCTCTCACAGAGAACACCAGTGGGCGTGGAACTGTTCACCTTGACGGATCTACAGAAAGCGCAGTCAGCTACGAGGGCCGGAACGGCTTCAGGCCTAGACGGGGTTACGGTGAAGGCGCTGCGTCTGGCTGTGGCGGAGGCCCCTGACTTTCTGCTCCAGTTATACAACAATTGCCTGAGGGAGCAAACGATGCCGAGCGACTGGAGAACGGCCAGAGTGGCACTTCTACCTAAACAGGGAAAGGATCTATTCGAGCCATCAGCGTATAGACCGGTGTGCCTGCTGAGTTGTATTGGAAAGATCTACGAGAGAATGCTGGTGCGCAGAATAAACGAAGAGCTGAAGGCGGGGCATCACATATCGCAACACGAGCACAGATTCCGCGAGGGAAGGTCGACGGTATCCGCAATGCGCGAGGTGACCGAGCGGGTAGCAAACTCCAGGGCAGGAGTGATAGTATTGGCAACAATAGATGTTAAAAACGCATTTAACACAGCAGATTGGTTCCATACCACCCGATCTATGAGATAGTTGGACCTCAGCGAGTATCTGGTGAGATGTTGCGAAAACTATCTGTCGGATTGATATGTGACAATGGGCAGAGTGAGGCGGCGTTGCTCGATGGGCGTTCCGCAAGGGTCGGTCCTAGGAACGACGTTGTGGAACATCATGTATGACGGCATTTTGAGGCTGAATTATGGAGGAGCGGTCACGCTGGTTGCATATGCGGATGACTTCCTCTTCGTTATAGATGCAGACAATTGGGCAGGAGCAAGGTCCAAGGCGAAGAGAACGATGGAAATGGCCCACGAGTGGTTAAACGCGAGAAATTTGGCGGTGGCCACTCAGAAAACGGAGCTGCTAATAGTAAAGGGCCCAAGATCTCATAGAGGGCTGAGTTGCGAGATCATGGGCGTAGAAAAAGAGCCACGCCCCCAGATAAAATACCTGGGAGTAATGTTCAGCAAAAACATGTCGTTCTCGCCACACGTGGGTTACATGGTGCAGAGAGCGACAGAAAAGCTGAGCGCACTACAGAAGCTACTTCCGAATGTCAGTGGACCGAAAGGGCTCCTGAGTGTGATATCGGGGTACAGAACCGTATCTGCGGCGGCGGCGCAGGTGATAGCAGGGTTTCCCCCGTTCGACCTGATGGCAGCAGAGAGGTCGTTCCTTTATACGATCGGCGGGCAATAGGCGCATGGCTAGGAGAATAACAATGACCAAGTGGCAAGATAGATGGACCAAGGAGGGAAAGGTGGCGGCCTGGACGAGGAGGCTGGTGAAGGACGTCTGCATGTGGCTGAATTGCACTCACATGGAGACGAACTACTATTTTACACAGTTTTTAACAGGGCACGGGTCTTTCGGCACCTATCGGATAAAAAAAACTGCGGATGATCTATGCAGGGCGTGCCACAGACTGGGCAGTCCAGAGCACGTCATCTGAAAGAGCACCAGATGGAATGAACAACGAGCATATCTGACAGAGGAAATAGGGCAGCTCCCGGCAGTAGAAGTTTTGATTGGAGAGATGACCAAAGACAGAGATACTTGGAAAAAGATCTACAAGTATACATCTCATATCATGGAACTGAAGGCGAAAGAGGACAGGGACGTCTTCTTCATCGGAGGAGGGATAAGATACAGATTGCAGCCTCTGATGTAATTAACCATTGAGTTCTTTCCGGGGGCAGTAATTTTTAGGACGCCGTGGGGGGCGTTACGAGAGGGGATTTTAGTCGGTCGGCAATAACAACAAGCCATCCCGACATAACCCTGCACTATGGTGCCAGGGTATCTGTTTGCTGATTTTCCCCTTTCACAAAAAAAAATTTGCTAGATCGGAAGTCGGCCATTTTGTGGCAGGAAATTCAAACAGCGAATGTCGGCCATTTCCCAAGATGACGGACCACGGTATTATCGTAATTTGGAACCTGACCAACAGATGGCGTTCCAAGATGGCGTTTAAAGATGGCGGATCACGGTTTTATCGAAATTTGGAACCTGACCAACAGATGGCGTTTCCAGATGGCGCTTGAAGATGGCGGACTACGATATTATCGTAATTTGGAACCTGACCAACAGATGGCGTTTAAAAATGGCGGTCCATGGTATTATCGTCATTAAGAACCTGACCACCAGATGCCGTTTCAAGATGGCGGTTCATAGTATTATCGTCATTAAGAACCTAGCCACCAGATGGAGTTCTTACTGATCACTGTATTTACGTCATTCAGAATCTGGCCAACAGAGAGCATTTAAAGATGACAGATCACTATATTCTCACCATTCAGAATTTCACCAACAGAGGGCGTTGCAATCGCATTCAAAATTTGAATGTTTGACGTATGACAGTTTTATGCTCTAAGATATCTATGATTCAAGATGACATTTGACAGTAACGAATGACAGATCAGATGTTTGCCGTATGAAAGTTCTATGCTCTTAGATATCTATGATTAAAGATGACATTTGACAGTAACGAATGACAGATGTATGACGTGCGACAGCTCTATGCTCTAAGATATCTATGATTCAAGATGACATTTGACAGTAACGAATGACAGATGTATGACGTACGATAGTTCTATGCTCTAATATATCTATGATTCAAGATGACATTTGACAGTTACGAATGACAGATAGGATGACGTATGACAGATCTATGCTCTAAGATATCTATGATTCAAGATGACATTTGACAGTAACGAATGACAGATGGGTTGACGTATGACAGATCTATGCTCTAAAATGTCTATGATTCAAAATGACATTTGACAGTTTCGAATGACAGATATATGACGTACAAATCCAAGATGGTGAATGCGTGAGGCTATGAGAATAAGCATGGGGGCCTAGACGACTCAAATTGTAAATGGGGTTCTCCAGGTGTATTCTGGCAGGCTCAGACGACTGAGTTCGATATTAGGAATATATGGAGTCTTCATGGAAGCCCTTGAGACACTCATACAAATTTAAATGTTTCACTTTTCGTTATCTGACTTACAGATCACGGTTCAGGAATCCCTTGCACCTTCTCAACAGACGGCAATCGTATTCAATATTTGACGTATAACATATCTATGGGTTAAATCAAAGATGGAGGATCTATGGTCTTTCCTCTTTCAAATCCAATATGGTGGATTACAGGTGACGTCACGTACCAAGTTGATTTCAAAAAAATTCAAATTTGAAGAAATCGAGCTCGGGGTTTGAAGCTCTATATTAGGAGTCCAACATTATTAAGCTTGAAAAAATTCAGACTAAAGAGATCCACATGTAGAATTGAACCTGTTATATTAGGAGTCCATGGCTCTATCAAGGTTTAAAAAAATTCCAAATTAAAAAATCCAACGCGAGGATCGAACCTATATATCAGAAGTCCAACAATATCAAGCTCAAAAATTTATACTAAAGAAACCCGCATGTAGATTTGAACCTGTTATATTAGGAGCCCTTGGCTCTACCAAGCTTTAAAAAAAAATTTCAAATTAAAAAATCGAGCGCAGGGATCGAACCTCTATGTTGGGAGTTCAACACTATGTTCACTGCTCTTTAAAAAAAAAATAAAAAAATCCAGCGCGAGGATCGAACCTCTCTATATCAGAAGTCCAAGACTATCAAGCTTGAAAAAAAATCATACTGAAGAAATCCGCATTTAGATTTGAACCTGTCATATCTATATTTGGAGTCCATGGCTCTAACAAGTTTTCAAAGAAAAAAAAAACAAACTAAAAATTCGAGCGCAGGGACCGATCCCAGTATATCTATATTAGGAGTTCAACACTATGTTCACTGCTCTACCAAGCTTAAAAAAAAAGTTTCAAATTGAAGAAATCAGCATGTAAAACTGAACCTGTTATATTAGAAGTCCAACACTATATTCACTGCTTTTTAAAAAAACTCAAAATTGAAGAAATCCGAACACTATTATAATTATATTTTAATTTTTCAGGCTAAAGACAACGAACAATATGATATCATCGAAGTAGGAGATTTATACATTTTTCAATCGCCGAATATTGCGATGTTATATTGAAAAGAGTCTCGCATAATTGATATTATTTTTGCTTCGTTAATTTTTGGATATCCTGAATAGTAAGCATGTTAAAATACATATGGGGGCCTAGAGGTCTGAAATTATTCGATATAATGGAAAGGGATCTCCTTGGGATTGTCTGATTACCAACGACATGTCGGTTCTACAACGTGTCGGTGGTACAACGTGTTGGTTCTACAACGTGTTGGTTCTTCAACGTGTTGGTTCTACAACGTGTTGGATCTACAAAGTGTTGGTTTGTTGAAATATCAATCAATAAAATAGTGAAGGTACTTCAATATGGGGATTTTTTTCTACAAGATTACCTTCATATATTCAGATGACCATGAATTCATGCAACCAACAATACATCGGTTTGAATTCCTTGTAATTCACACATATGTGGATTGATAAAATTATTCATATTCAAGTGTAGTACATTAAAAATATTCAATGAAAAACATATTGTATGAAATAACATACAGAGCGTATTCAAAAATAAATCATTAGGTGAGTACTTCATCTATAATTTCATTTGTTCGGTACCTGTTTTACGATGATTTCGTTCAAAACGAAGTGAGTAAAACCTTTGTGTAATATCAGATCTATATGACAAATAAAGAACGAAATAGTTTATGATAATTTTATTACGTCAACATAGATATATATATATATATATATATATATATATATATATAAATATATATATATATATATATATATATATATATATATATATATATACAAAGCATTAGTAGATAAGTAGATAAAGCGAAATAATTTTATTCTACTTATATCGAAAACAACATCATATACATAAGGTTCAAATGAGATTATTTCATTCTGTTAACATAGCTACATACAAATCCATATACATAAGGTTAAAAAATTTCTATTACATAATATATTAGATATATCATGATATACATGATATATCAAATATATCATGATCATATTCTGACTAATATATATATATATATATATATATATATATATATATATATATATATATATATATATATATATATATACACACCAGTACAAAACTAGACAAATTATATATTCTATAAAAATGTATATTTACCACATCACCTCCTATTTATAAAAAATTTACACCCTAACCTAAAATCTTTTAAATTTTTCAGCTACAAATATATATATATATATATATATATATATATATATATATATATATATATATATATATATATATACATAACTTATTTGGTTATTTGGTAGTATATAGCGTTTTTGGTCTTCTTTTCTCAGGGCTATTTTGTTCTGCTCGATGCTGAATACATTATGAGAGTAGGACATGATATTACGTTGGGTTACAGTTTTATCTATGTTTTCAAATAGACACCTTTTATAGTCATCAAACGTGATGACTTTTTAACGATATTAGTTTTCACACCTTCTGCTTTTTTAACGCATTTTTTTCCCTTCAACTTGAAATGAATACATTTTAGATCTCAAGTCAACGAACTCGGTCATTATCTTACCAGAATTTTTGTCCTCAAGTTTTCCTGCTACCTTTTTGTTTACTTAGGGAATGCCATAAACGTTTGGATTCGGGTAATCAGAGGTATCGAAAAGATCATTACAATCACGTTTTATAAACTCATAGAGGTCTTGCTCAGTGATCTCATATGTAAGAGAATCTGTATCTACATAGTTCAGTTTGATGTCATTCATAATGAAAGTCACATAGGCATAGCTTTGATATGTCTAATATAGCCATACCCATATAGATTGGTTTGTTGAATAATATATCCACTTTCCCCATTTCAATAGCGACGAGATTTTGTTCCTCATCAAAGATGGTTCGACTCTTAAAGTTTGGTTTAGAAATGTAACTTGCAGCCCCATAACGCCCTTCTCACTTATTTACTAGCTTGACCACCCTATGCTTTCTCAAATTCTCCATTGCTTTACCAAAGACCGCATTGTTCATGAGTTTGAATAAATTTTTCTCAAACTCATTTTTTGCGGCAGTTCTAAGCTGAGTATTTTGTCAATGTAGGCCTTCAACCACGCTGACTATTTAAATTTTAGAACCCGAATAATTCTTGTTAATTTCAACCTATTTTTCAATGCCTGCTTCAGATTTCGGTAAAGTATAATATATTTTTCATTTTTATATAAAGTTGTTAATAATTTGGATAGTTTTGCACCTGGAGGTACACGCGTTTTAGGGCAAAAATGCAGATCTTTATGGGAGTCATGCAGCACCCGAGGATATTCTAAATCTACCTCCAAAATAAACCCCTAGGATGTATCATCTACTATCTGAGTGACATCAATGTTGGTATCCGTTACACATTGAAATCTGTTATATGGCCGATACTGACTCATAGCCCAACCATATAAATTGTTATAGTCCCAGTATAATAAGAATGTTACAAGTTCTCTGTGATTGAAATCTTTCATATATTTGTTGTTGGCTTTACTGTATCGATTTGAACATTGGCTAATAACTCCACGAATGCCTTTTTCGATAAATAGAAGCATATCTACATCTTTGAGAATCTGAAGATGATATTGTGTGAATTTAAGCATTGCATCCCATGTATAGCCCGGCAACGTATAGTACCAGGCTGTATCTAGACCATAATCTCTATGAAATGTGGCTCGGAAATTTTCAAAAATATCAGCCAGGAGCAGTATATCAGTTCTCATGTATAAATTCAAATAATCGCACATGGTCTGACAGCTAAAAGTAAACCACACTTGTTGTGCATGCAAGTAGTCCCCCTCTGACACTTGTTCGAAATTCAATTTGTTATAGAATGCTTCGATAGGGGGCAAGCGAGTTTCGTTCAGTTTTTTTACAGAATCTTTATAATCATATGGAAACACTCCTTTTCTAGTGAGGAGTTTTATATGTTCCTCATTGAAAGTTGCCAAATTTTTATGTAAATTAACAAATAGATCACGAGGTAAATATGAAGCTAATTTTTCTAAAGATGTACCCATAAATCGAAAGCTATCTATGAAACGAAGTTTTATTTTCGTCTCAGTATCGTACTTGGTCAAGGTGATGTATTTTTCGTTGTTTGAGGGTAATACAGAGATATTTACACCGTTCACCAAGTCTCTTATAATGAAATGGCTATCGTATGCCGACAGATTGTGAAAAACAAAGGGGGTGACATACGATGTTTTATAATTCAAATCACATGCGTTATGTGCATAACCTCTAACTGCTCCGGTTAAGTGATCATGATCCAACACTATTCTATCATTGGTTGTAAAGTTTATTTCACAGATATGACAATTTGTAGGAGTCCCCCGCACCACTTGATCCAAAGGCTCTACACGCTTAATTCTAGAATTTAAATCGGCAGCTATGTCATTAAGTCTGTTGGAAGACCATGACATAACGTCCGTACCGGTATAACTATCATAGAAAGAAAGTGAAGGATCGTATGAACATTTTAGATACAAACCTGCACTGATTGCGATATGAGCCTGATACTTTCTACTTTTTGTCTTGTTGTGGTCAGTCAGCGGTTTCAAGTATGACTCGAAATCTGCGTATATTATGAATGGGGCTTTTTGTTTATAAACGTGATTTTTGAAGATGACATGTGATTTCGCTAGGAAGTTGACACGGCAAGCTTTGTGCACTATGATCTTCAAGCTTTTTTTCGGTCAAGAAATAATTTAAACAACGTGAGCAAATGTGTTTGAATTCATGTTTACTCAGTTGTGATCTAACGAGCCGAGACAAATTATTTTTTAGAACATAGTGGTATTTTAACTCAGACGAATTATCATATTCCATCTCTTTATCAGTTGTTTCTGAAAAGTATTCATTTTGGACTGAAAGTAGATTGAAGTGCCTACCATTGATTACGTCATCGCAAACGCGCAAGGGAATGACGTTATAGGACTTTTTCAATTTCAAACCGTAAACATTTACTGCTGAATTATTTAATTTTTCGAATTTTGTAGTCTTTCATTTTGATAGAAAACTCTATATCATCGTATTGAAATACGGTCGATGGGTGGGGGTATGATGATGTTCTATTTCCGTTTTTAGTATCAGGGTACATGCCTGCCATAATGCTCCACATGAAGCAGACATCATCATTTATTATTTTTACGCATGCTTTCTTTTGAGTGATTTTTTCAGGTAATCTGAAGATCTCCCTTGAGCAATTTCGTATTTGCTGATGTTAATTTCGATACCATTCATAGAATGGAAAGCCCACCCACTATCTTTCTCACTAAATTCCTGTAGTTTTTCAAGACCGGCTGTTCAACAAAGTTTTCAAACCATTTCACTAAAACCGTACTAATATCAATCACCTCATTCCTTGTAGTAAAATATTTATCATTCGCTCTACTCTTTTTCATGAATTCAGATAAAATCTCCTACCTCGATTATATCATATTGTTCGTTGTCTTTAGTCTGAAAAATTAAGATATAATTATAGTAGTGATCGAATTTCTTCAATTTTGAATTTTTGTAAAGAGCAGTGAATATAGTTTTGGACTTCTAATATAACAGGTTCAATTCTACATGCGGATTTCTTCAATTTGAAACTTTTTTTTAAGCTTGGTAGAGCAGTGAACATAGTGTTGAACTCCTCATATAGATATATTGGGATCGATCCCTGCGCTCGATTTTTTAATATGAAATTTTTTTCTTTGAAAACTTGTTAAGAGCCATGGACTCCAAATATAGATATGACAGGTTTAAATCTGAATACTGATTTCTTCAGTATGATTTTTTTCAAGCTTGATAGTGTTGGACTTCTAATATAGAGGTTCGATCCTCGCTCTGGATTTCTTAAATTTTTTTTTAAAGAGCAGTAAAATGAAATTTTTTTTAATGCTTGGTAGAGCCATGGGCTCCTAATATAACAGGTTCAAATCTACATGCGGATTTCTTCAGTATGCATTTTTGAGCATGATAGTGTTGGACTTCTGATATATAGGTTCGATCCTCGCGTTGGATTTTTCAAGTTGAAATTTTTTTTCTTAGCTTGGTAGAGCCATGGACTCCTAATAAAACAGGTTCAATTCTACATGTGGATTTCTTTAGTATGAATTTTTTTTAAGGTTGATAATGTTGGACTCCTAATATAAAGGTTCAAACCCCGAGCTCGATTTCTTCTATTTTGATTTTTTTTTAAATCAACTTGGTACGTGACGTCACCTGTAATCCACCATATTGGATTTGAAAGAGGAAAGACCATAGATCCTCTATCTTTAATTTATTTAACCCATAGATCTGTTATACGTCAAATATTGAATACGATTGCCCTCTGTTGAGAAGTTCCAAGGGATTCCTGAACCGTGATCTGTAAGTCAGTTAACGAAAAGTGAAACATTTAAATTTGTATAGGTGTCTCAAGGGCCCCCATGAGGACTCCATATATTCCTATATATCGTACTCAGTCGTCTGAGCCTGCCCGAAGAGACCTGGAGACCCCCATTTACAATTTCAGTCGTCTAGGCCCCCATGCTTATTCTCATAGCCTCACCCATTCACCATCTTGGATTTAAAACAAAGATCTGTCGTACGTCATATATCTCAGGGCCGTATGCTCCCGTGTTTCATTTTCCGTTCGTCATGCGCATGACGTCACTCACGACCTTATTAGTATTGCTGAGATAGCAGTTTTGTATGTTTTTCTCTATTTACGCGTTTATTTAATTAGTTACAAAAAAAACTGTTGAGACAAAGTATGTTCTAAATGATCTGCCCTATCCCCTAAAGACATAAAAGTTTTGAAATTTGTGATACTTATCACTCAAAACTCTTATTTTTTTTACTGTGAAATTTCTCTTCGAAGTATTAAAACGCGATTTTCATTAAAACGGTGCAAGATAGAATAAACTGGGAAAGGAACTAATTTGTAGAGCACAAAATTTACTACAACACTAGTCTAGGAGGGGAATGCGAGATTAAATAAAAATGCGAAAACATTTTATAAAATGTGGACTTTTATTTATGGTTTTTACACAGGCATATTTTTCCATTTAAATAGTTTCGACATAGTAAATACCGAATTTCAAGATAACATTTCATTTCCTACATATCACGTATTCTACATTTTATTAATATTTAAAAATTAACAACTTACTTATTCTTTTTCTTATTTTTTTGGGAATTAAACCACAATATGTTTTTGTATTTTTTATTTCAACGTTTCGGTAGCGTTCTAGTTACCGTTGTGAAGATGAATTAAATTTTTAAACAATTTTTGGTCCCTATCAGACACAACGGAAAAGTTTGACAGACCAAACTGCCCGTAAAAGGAAGTGGAAAAAAACTTCAACTTAATTAAAATATAGGAGACTTTATCCTAATAAACCAGAGATTTGACAGTTGTCACTTGGCAAATTGATTTAAATTTAAGTGAATCATCACGTGTTTTTCATTGTTATTATTTTTTTAGTAATTTTCTTTAAAAGGGTTTTGTTTTGTTATATTTTATTCTAAATAACACTAACTAGTACAGGTACCGTAAATTTGGGTCTGTTTATTTTAAATGTATGAACCATTTTTATCTTGTCGTGGATATGTGTAATCTAAGTTGTTAATATCTTCTGTACGTTCCCATTACTTATAAATAACAAAAACATATTTTCAATTCAATAACGATTTTTATGAACAAAATTTTGGTCTTGCCATGGGCTCTTGCCTCTCACCAGCTTTATCAAATATTCACATGGAACATTTTTAAGCCAAAATAGTAAATAATCAAAAATTAAAATCAATTGTCTGGCTTGACAACAAGGTTCTGAATATTATTGATTGTCTTGTTGTCAAACTTTTTCGTTGTGTCTGATAGGGACCAAAAATTGTTTAAAAATTTAATTCATCTTCACAACGGTAACTAGAACGCTACCGAAACGTTGAAATGAAAAATACAAAAACATATTATGGTTTAGTTCCCAAAAAAAAATAAGAAAAAGAATAAGTAAGTTGTTAGTTATTAAATATTAATAAAATGTAGAATACGTGATATGTAGGAAATGAAATGTTATCTTGAAATCCGGTATTTACCATTTCGAAACTAGTCCACTTTTTATAAAATGTTTTCGCGTTTTTATTTAATGTCGCATTCCCCTCCTAGACTAATGTTGTAGTAAATTTTGTGCTCTACAAATTAATTCCTTTTCCAGTGTACTCTATCTTGCACCGTTTTAATGAAAATCGCGATTCAATACTTCGAAGAGAAATTTCTTAGTAAAAAATAAGAGTTTTAAGTGATAATTATCACAAATTTCAAAACTTTTATGTCTTTAGGAGATAGGACAGATCATTCAGAACATACTTTATCTCAACAGTTTTTTTTGTAACTAATTAAATAAACGCGTAAATAGAGAAAAACATACAAAACTGCTATCTCAGCAATACAAATAAGGTCGTGAGTGACGTCACGCGTCTTATTAACAACCGCCCACTCATGCGCAACATCCTATCTTAGGTGTGTATATATCGTGATATATCTGTTATTCGAAACTGTCAAATGTCAGTTTGAATCATAGACATCTTAGAGCATAGATCTGTCATACGTCATCCCATCTGTCATTCGTAACTGTCAAATTTCTTCTTGAATCATAGATATCTTAGAGCATAGATCTGTCACACTTCATCCCATCTGTCATTCGTTACTTTCAAAGGTCATCTTGAATCATAGATATCTTAGAGCATAGAACTATCGTACGTCATACATCTGTTATTCGTTACTGTCAAAGGTCATCTTCATAGATATCTTAGAGCATAGAACTGTCATACGTCAAACATTCAAATTTTGAATGCGATTGCTGCGCCCCCTGTTGGTGAAATTCTGAATGATGAGAATATAGTGATCTGTCATCTTGGAATGCCCTCTATTGGCTAGGTTCTGAATGACGTAAATATAGTGATCTGTAAGAACTCCATCTGGTGGCTAGATTATTAATGACGATAATACCATGAACCGCCATCTTGAAACGGCATCTGGTGGTCAGGTTCTTAATGACAATAATACCATGGACCGCCATCTCAAAACGCCATCTTAGAACGCTATCTGTTGGTCAGGTTCCAAATTACGATGATACCGTGGTCTGCCATCTTGAAACGCCATCTTGGAACGGTATCTGTTGGCCAGGTTCCAAATTACGATAATACCGTGGTCCGCCATCTCGAAATGCCATCTTGGAGCGCATCTGTTGGTCAGGTTCCAAATTACGATAATACCGGTGTCAGCCATCTTGGAAAAATGCCAACATCCGCTGTTTAAATTTCCCGCCACAAAATGGCCGACTTCCGATCTAGAACCTACATAGCTTATCTACTGGAGTCATTAGCCTAGAATTTAATGTACGACGGTATATGAAACAAGTACATCAATCACCGGGTAAATTCTCATCAATTTATAAGTTAAAACTTTTCTAAATGATTTTTTTTCAGTTCAGGTACGAAAGAATTTGAATGAATCAAATGGAAATGATGATCGGATTGAAGGTGTCATCATTCTGCAATCACTATTATTTATTTCGAAGAAGAAAATGTAGAAATGTTTCAAGTTCTGGATGAAAATAATGGTGAGTATTTATGCTGTATTGTATTCCTATTATGTCTGTGTTGAGATCTTATGTGTTGAAATGGTTCATTTTCGAATCATTTGAGAAGTAACATTGGACCATATCCCAAGTTCAATAAATTACTTTTACAATTGTATGATCAGCATAAATCAAAATTTGATGATAAAAAAATAAGGAACAAAAAGATTTGGATATCCATAGCTGATGAGATTAGGAAAGTTAGTAAAGTCAATGTATAATCAGAGCAGTGTGAAAAAAATTCAAGAATTTGAAGAAAACATACAAAAAATAGTTGATAATAATAATAGCACCGGGAGAGGTGCCAAATTCTGGCCACTCTTCAGAGAAATGGATCTGATTTTTTGCAAAGATCCAGATGTCAACCTTGTTTCTACTTATAGTAACTTGGAAGGACCATTATTGGAATCATCTATGTCAACTCAAGTGTGCCAAGAAAACACCCCACATGAACGTGTTCAGGTAATCGACTAATTCTATACTGCAAATGAAGGACGACATCTATTGATATTGATGGTGATAAAAACTTGTATTACCATGTAAAAAACTCGAAATATATTGAACATTGAAGAGTTACCAAAAAAGTACTGGTACTTTAGATGATTTCATTCAAATGAATACTACTCAAGGAATAAAAAAAAACTGGGGAAGAACCAGAGTGGTTTAAGAAATTCCGGGAGGACTGTCAAAAGCGCCACGAAGAAAATAGGAGAAGACAGGATGGCGTCCTGAAAATTTTGGAAAAGTTGGTAGAGAAATGCGTTGCGATTTTGATTCCTTAAATAATGTTTTTGATGGTTTTATTTTCAAGAATGTTCTTTTCTGTTAATTTTCAGACTGATATATTTTCTTGATAATTTGATGATAATTTTCTTTTTGTACCTACCTAAGTATATTATGTTGTCATTTTTTTATGATGAGATTTGAGATTTTTAGTTGAATAATTTTTTCTAAGATGTTTTATTTGTTGAAATGTTTATTTTCTAGAGTTTTTTGTTGTCTGTTTTGTCATAAGTTAGTTTAAATAAAATATTCTGAAATGAAAAGCTTGGTGGTCAATGGATGTGTCAAATTTATTGATGACTCAAGAAATGTGTGACAATATATTGAAAAAAATAAGGAAATTAGTGAAGATTTAGGATCCGTCCTACATGATAAAAATTATGAAACAACAGTAACAAAAATAAAAAACTATAATACAATTTGTGCACACATTTTATCTCTTTTACTACATGACACAGGGTCATCTGGAACTATATGATCGATGCTTTGCCCATTATCACAATCATCGAAATATATTTCAATATCCTGATCCTTCTGATGCATACAGATATTGTGTAAAACACAACAGTCAATTATAACATTCGGTGTAAATTCTATTCTGTATATATTCATAAATTTTAATATTCTGAATCTTCCTTTCAGCAAAACAAATGATTGTTCAATATAAACTCTAGTTGATGAATGGATGTAATTGAATCTTTTTTGCTGTTGGGTTAGATATCCATTATCTTTATATGGTGTTATCAAATTCATAGAATTAGGATAAGCAGTATCACCCTACAAATGGTATTCTTCACTAACAGTTGGCAGTATTTGTTTATACAATGGAAATAACTTGAACACTCTTGCACGATGAACACTTCCTTGACAACCTAAAAATGATAAATAATTTGAATACTGAGTGTTAGGTCTATACACCACAGTTTTGATTAGGCAATGAAGTACTACATAATTTGGCGAAAAAAAACCTGCAAAAGAATCCGTGAATTTATAGGAAGTATCGCAAACAGCTTGTAATAAATAGAATAGAACTGTTTCCTATTCAAATTTTTGTTGGGAATCAATTTGGGAGATACGATAGGAATATGTGTTCCATCAATAGCCCCTATAACACCATCTATACCCCTTCTTTTCTTGAAGCCTTTGCTCACATTCTCATACGCTTCAGGCCACTTAATATAATCTGGCGACACTTGAACCAGGACACCAACAATTATTTGAAAATATTCCCAGGCTGTACTCAATAAGACATCAAAATGGTCTGCTACTGATCTATAAAAAAAATGACTATACAACTTATTTTCCAATACTTTCTGGATAACTTACCTGCACACTTCCTGATTCGCTAACATCTATATCGTTATTAGTAGCTGCTTCTGTGGACATGATGGTCTACCACCTTTGCCTGATAAATCTAATTGCCCATTTGTTCTAATATTATAGGTATTGTTGTTCTTTCGACTCAAAAATGGCTCTGAAAATCTAGGCAACAAAATCATTAATTTGTGAAAAAAACTTCATCAGTTTCCACTTTTACCTGTGATGGAATACCGTGAAATTACTTCTTCGTAATTCTGGACACAAATTCGTTTTCGTTTAGGAACGTTTCTCATCATCGATTACATCATACAGGATACCGCCTCCTCCTTTATTT
Source organism: Cynegetis impunctata (assembly GCA_030704885.1). NCBI lineage: Eukaryota > Metazoa > Arthropoda > Insecta > Coleoptera > Coccinellidae > Cynegetis > Cynegetis impunctata. The sequence continues at coordinate 101,743 of JARQZK010001599.1, forward strand.
CGTCATATTCGTCAACGAAATCATGGGATGCTAATATTGTCGCTATTATTTTCTTTTTATTCATTATCTCCAAACTTACAGAAATACCAACTAAACAATTCACATAAACCACACAATAACCAAACTTTCCATCCGACAACAAAACATCAACTCAGCTTTTTGTTTGTTTATGCGCATGCGGTTCTCCAAGCGAATCTAGTGACCCTGCTTTTCAGTTGGGTTACAAAATGACAACCCGGGTCACTGATCGAGTAAGCAACACCGAAGTTTCCGAACTCGGGTCGGTAACTCGGGTTAGGTGAACGAATGTGGGGATTAGGGATCGTTTCAACCCTAGTAGGTTTCCGAAAAGGCCTATAGAGAGAGTCAATGAGAACTTTTTATATATATATATATATATATATATATATATATATATATATATATATATAAGGAATACTTGGCCATACAAGTGAACCATAAGAGTAATAATGTGTTAGACAGAATCTTGTATGCTAGGTAACAAGTTAATGAAATATTACGCACATTATTGTTATCATATGCTCTTATAACAATATCTTCCATATTAGTGAAGACAGGCCTGACAAACCTTATAGGCAATACTCTACTTATAATATAACTCTATTCAAATGTGTGAATTATTGAATAGATGTTTGAACACATACAAAATAGTCATAAAAAATTAATTTCACCGCCCTTTATATGGAAAGTGGCATCAATTTAAATTTGAGGATCGGCATTTCTTAAATTCGGCCGAAAAAACTAATACTTATAACAATTAATTCGGAGTGGATTATTTCTAATGACTGATCCTTCATTTCATTTTTTTAAGAACAAAAAATTATCGGTAACTTTAATTAAAATGACTACTTACGCCATGTAATCATCAATTAGGATCCTCTCCAGTTCTCCAGCCCACTTTCGATTAAATAGCTGAAGTATAATTAACGTGTGACCTACAAGGTTTTTCCAATCTCTTCTCGAAAATTCTTCTTTTAAAGATTTATATGCTTTTCTACGCCCATTTTTTGAATAATTTTTCAATGCAGCTATATCTTCTTCAGTAGGTAATGTAACTTTCTTATGCCTTTTATATTCAGTTTGATTCTCAGACACTGTTCTATTAATATCTGTTTTAAACCGTCTCGTATTAGACACCTTCTTTTTTCAGCATTTTTCTCTTTTATGTATTCTGTTTCCAGAAGTAACGCAATAGATTTTGTATGCAAACCTAAATTATAGGCAGTAGAAGATGCTTTGTATTTTCCACTGTCTTCATCAAGTCCTGCAACACTATTTATTTCCTAGACAATATGCTCATAATGATTTGGATCAAGTATGGCGTTAAGATCTTTCACGTTTGGATTTAGCTTTCTAAAGTGATCGATAAAGCGTCCAATCTCTCGCAAACGTGTTCTGATCATACTGCTATCATGGTCCCCTCTATATTTTTTTGTCATTTTATTCCCGTATAACATACAGAGGTCATCAAAAAGTACAAGTGATGTAATTCGATCATCTCTACATCTTGAGAGAATATCTCTTGCTGAACAGGTGTTTGCTTTCTGGCTTACATTCATGTCAAATCATGCAACAAGACATTTCTCTCACCTTGCATTTTACTATGAGGATTACATTTTGCAACATGAGCCCTTATTGAAAGTTTTGAATACATTTCTCTGCAGTTACTACACGGTATATAATATGATGCTGTTCTCATTTTTTTATTAGAAGGCTTTCTTTTGACGTTAATTGTTCCAGTATTCACATTAGAATCTGTGTTGTACTTGAACTGGAATTTCTTTCTTATCTCTGCAATGTTTCGGTGTCTTTATGGATGTCCTAAAATATGCGATAAATGCACAGTCTCAGACACCAGCTTTTTTCAGATTTGTTAGCTTTATATTTTCATTAAAAAAAATCACTTTGATAGTTTAAAAACTGTTTATTTCAAGCTAAAATGAAAATGCATCATGTTCCTAAACAACATACCAATTCTTTAAATAGCAACCACACATTTTACATATCATTAAAAAGATATTGACAATAGCTTTTCGAAAACATGCAAGGTTTGAAGTCAAAAAACCGTATAATGTTCTTTAAAATGATTAAGGTTACACATTTCAACCTTTACCTCAACATTTTTGAATGAGGGTCAAGTACTCTGAATAGTGCAACATGTTATGAATGTATAACCAGATTTGTTCGGAAACATGCATTTTTCGTACTTTAGCATTTGGTTTTGAGGAAGAGTGAAAAGTGAAGGAGTAAAACCTGTGAATGTGAAAATAATAGAAGTAATACGTACATAATCTCTTATATACAGGTTTTAATAACACAGTTAAGTTTGAAGTAGGTGTGAACATATTGTATACATAATTAAAAGTGCTAACCATGTAAAAAATGATATTTTTAAAAACTGAAATTGAATTCTCGCACATCACTTGGTGAAACATCATAAAGAATAAAGTATAAACTTTGAAATCAAAAACAGAAAGACCCCCTGGTGATAGAAAAACATCTATGTTGGGTAAAAACTATTGAAATACTGTAACGTGTCAATTCCCCGCTGAACCGCCGCCACTGAATTGTTGATTAAAATACCGTGATTCACGCTACTAAATGCTACCTTACTGGACTCGTCGAAATACTTTTGTTTCACCTTCTAATAATAGACTCGTCCAGTCGCGAATGACCTGCGTACGACCAGAATATCAGGATAGTGTTGAAGTACACGTGAATTATCTTCCCTTTTCGCAAGTACCTGTTGAGGAAGCAACATTCCTCACTTCGTTAAGTTTCAAATTATATTCGATTCGAAGTATTGAGCGAATGATCAGTAAATAGAAATTATTAATTATCTGTGGCGTCTGATTGACGGTAAGCTATGAGAAGAAATCTAATTGTTTCGTATAAATGCATTATCTTGAAAATCTGAGTTATTTTTTTTATTTTCCGCCATTTCACATTTTTTTTCATTTATCTATATTAAATTATTTATCTTTCAATATTGAAATAATCATTCTACATTTCCTAATTAAAAATATTTTTGATTTATTTACTTATTTTACTCTCTCAATTTGATACAAATTTTTTGTAGGCTAACGATGGCAAATTTCAAGTGGTCATATCTTATGTTCAGTTTAATGTTGGAACATATACTGTCTTTCTTAGCATCTTTGCTTGAGATCAATATAAATGTTAATTTGAATTGGCCATCGATATCCTACAGAGACTCTTGGAAGATTTTGAGCTTGAAATAGTATGTTGATTTGCCCTGAATTATTTTAGTCACTTTGGCTGGAGCTAGAAAACACTTTGGCTGGAACCATAAAGAAACTTTAACTGGAGCTACAATATAACCTTAGCTAGAACCACAAAGCAACCATGGACGAAAACTTCCAAGCGTGAGGACAAGAATAGGCAATCAACTGAGAATACAATCCACCTAAATGATGATTAGATAAGTCTCCTTTGTAAATGAAAAAAAACAAGTAAATTCCTTCATAGAATATTGTTGTTATTACTGTAAGCTTATCAGAACCTATATATATATATATATATATATATATATATATATATATATATATATATATATATATATATATATATATATTTGAATTAATATCACAGTCGTACTTATTTGTATTCAGAAGGTAAGGGAATCGACTGAAAGTTGTATATTCATCTCTTTATTCCATGCCAAGCTTTCGAACACACTTTTGTTTCTTCCTCAGGGCTAGGAAAATGAGATCAACAATGTTTCTCTATTATAGTGAAAATGATCATTAGATTGGCTAAAATAAAATTATACTATATTAATATCACATCGGTAAACTTATCCCATAAAAATACAATGACAGTTGACATCACTTGAGTGATGAAGTGATGTCAACTGTCATTGTATTTTTATGGGATAAGTTTACCGATGTGATATTAATATAGTATAATTTTATTTTAGCCAAACTAATGATCATTTTCACTATAATAGAGAAACATTGTTGATCTCATTTTCCTAGCCCTGAGGAAGAAACAAAAGTGTGTTCGAAAGCTTGGCATGGAATAAAGAGATGAATATACAACTTTCAGTCGATTCCCTTACCTTCTGAATATATATATATATATATATATATATATATATATATATATATATATATATATATATATATATATATATATATATATAACCTCTCTCAGCTAGCTCGGGCATATAAAAAGGGAGAGTGGTTACAATACCTTCATATTAAAGCATCTCCTATCATGCGAGATGAAATATTTGCTATAATGAGGGATGATGAAATAACAAATGTCATACGATTTTGAAGGTAATCGAAGAGGAATATTCCACATCAGTGAACAGAGTTTTCATGGAAAATCAAAGAGAACATAAAAGGCAAACGAAGCAAGATTTGCCCTCTGGAAAAGATATAAATACCCTTTACACATACGTGAGGCATAACTTCAAGTTAGTATACGAACTTAAATGGAAAAAATTAGCATTATTAATGCTGACTATTTAATTATTCAACAGAAAATAATCAGGTGAAATTGAGAGGATGTTAATTTCCGAGTTTAAAGCTTACCACACCATAAGTAATGAAGACCCTGATTTACTAAGCACACTGAATAAAGACGAAGAAATTAAGGCACGTAAATATGTGAGGCTTACCATACGTGGTAAACTAGCCCGAGTAGTACCAGTTCTACTAGACAACACAAATTTAGCATATGTTGAAACTATTTTCAAATATAGGAAAACTGCTGGGGTACCAATAGGAAATCCTTATGTTTTTGGATTACCAAAAACATCTTCTCAGACCTCGCATTTCAGTGCGTGTGTTCTGATGCGCAAATTTGCCTACTCATATGGAACTATTAACCCACAGTCTTTAAGGGGTACCAAATTGAGAAAAAAGTTATGCACCCAGTCTGCTCTTCTAGATTTCTATGATAATCAAGTTACAGACTCAGCCAATTTCATCGGCCATGCTGAAAAAATTCATAGAGAGGACTATAGACTTCCCATAATCAGTAGAGATATAGCTAGAATTTCAAATGTATTAGAAAAAGGAGTATTGGCTACTCAATTAGAATCAAATAAATGCCTAAAGAAAGGTGGAAATTTCGAATTAACAGAATCAGGTAAACTTTTATTCCTAAATTTAATGTTGGAATAAAATTTCATTCATGAATTCACATTAATGGAGATTGATATATAGATTTTTGTACTTTTTGGTTTTTAGCTTTCATTTAAAAAAATGTAATGTTGAAGTGGGAAAAATAGCAGCCGCTCAAAATAATTCTTTCAATCTTTTAATATTTGTTTAAAAAGAGGTTTTTCTGAAGTTATGTATTTTAACTTTATTTTTTATATCTCATGTTATCATAATCATCATTTTGGGTTTCTAACATCATTAACTCTTCATTTAATGTCACATATTCAAGCATATTGCTTTTTAGAGCCAAGTTTTTCTTCAAATAATGATTTGTTGACACCAGACTGCTCTTTCAAATATGGCAAGATCCGTTGTGGTAAGCAGAGTATTATTTTTTCATTCACTTTCTCAAATAAGATTTTCACATTTTAGTGTAACCTATTGGCACAATAAAAGGAATTCTTGGAATACTACTGAGAAACAATAAGTTGCGAAGGCTTTCATGGGAAATATAGAAAACAGGCAATTGCCAACTTTAGGAGAATGTGGAGATTTAATTCCAATGTATTATGATAAACTTGAGAATAGAACTCCGACCCAAATAAAGGCATGGGTGAATAATAAAATGAAAGAGACAAACCTGAAAACTAGAGGTATTTTGATGAAGTTCAAGTTAACCTTGATAATAAAATATTGCGATTGGCAAAATTCAAGTTTTCGATTTTTTTACAGAATATTGGACTTCACTTGAGAAATCTATAATTCTATGAAAATTTTAAAGATCATGTTCTTCCGGGACTTGAAAGATGTGAGGAAATCAGAAAAAGATATGGAGAACTTAAACACAGAACATCTAAAATGATGAAGGCATAGGTGTACAATGAAATCAATCGGCAAAGGAAGAATTAAGCTTTTGGTTAAATTTCTGTTTTTTGGAATACAAATAACAGTAGTTTATTATTATAGTAACTGGATATTTTTTGATAGCATACTTAGTGGTTCAAACAATTTAAATTGTTGAGTAATGTATATTGTTGACAAGCCCATTGGCTATTCGGAACTGTAGGTCCCTAGTGAGTTAAAAAAAAACCTGAGCTCATCTTGGGTTATATTCATGTATTCAACTACAATGTTACTTTCCATTTCTCCCTTTTCTATATTGCTTTTTATTTGTTTTCGTTTAATTACACCCTGGTACGATTTACTAAACAATATTATAAAAACCTTCATATTGGAATGAGACTCAATCTGAAACATGAAGAAATACCTTTCAGGAACGGGATAGGGTTTGGTGATTATGGAGTTTAGTCCAAAGTTAACCGATTTTGGTGAAACTTTGGTTTCTCACTGCAACAGCCGAATATGAATTCAGTTAGCTTTTTGAATTACCTAATGTTACCTCAAGAGAATATTAAATTCACGAAATGGTAAATTTTATTCTGAAAGTATTTTCATCTTTCGTGGGAATTCGATACTTTTTTGATTTTGAAGGTAAGCCTAAGTTTTTGAAAATAAAAATATTCGAGCGACAAAATTTGACTTCTTATTCGGCTTTTGTAGCCCAAACTAAGCAGTAATACGATATATCAAAATCGGTTATGTTACAATTGTATAACTTAGAATCCGGTAATTCTGGGGTTATGGAGTTGATATAAATTTTCTCATTTATGTTATCACTTTCACTCACTTAATTCTGGCGTAATGTAGAAAAAAATAGGCACAGATTTACAAAGGATACAGTTATCTGAAAAACTATTTCAAAGTTCACGTACTTCTACCAATTTACTAATTCAATTCACCGTACGTCGATAAAGCATCAATTTTGAGTGTAATGGCTAAAGCTTATTTTGGACTGATACAGATATTTATTGCTGATGGGAACGCTTTATATATTTTCTGGATTCGCAAACTCTCAAACAAGTATTGAAAATCGTATTTAATTGTCATTCCTCGAACAATACTAGCTACCAAAGTTGTTATTTAAATATATTACTTAACACTTAGTAATTCATAAACCAACGAAATGCTTATGCGAGATGAGCTTCATCACTTCGTATATGTGGCAAATTTCGATGTTTGTATGGACTTCAAAAGTTCACAAAAACAATAAATCAAGAGTTCATAAAATTAATTGTGATAATTGTGATAACTTTTACATTGGTAGAACATTCAAAACCTGTCAGGCCAGAATATCAGAACACAAACGTAGCTTTGTTAATTAAAAGTCGGATTCACATTAGGCAAACCATTTAATCCAAGAAAATCACATATTAAATTTTGACTTTAAAATATTAAATGCTCAAAGTAAGTTAATTTATTTTAGTTTTCTAGAATCATTACAGATAAATGAGGGTCCCGGAAAAAAAAATCGAAATACAAAATGTTGAATAAGATAAGATCGAGTAACAAAAGGTCGAATAGAAAAGGTAGAATAACAAATGGTCGAATAACAGAAGGTCGAAATAACAAAAGATCGAATTCCAAACAGTCGAAGTTGGAAAATATCGAAAATACAAAATATCCATAAAATTGAAACAATTCTCTAAACCCAGTTTTATCCTGACGTTACCCAACACTGTCTTTACTGAATTATAGAAACTACTAACCATACCAATTTTTACGCGGTATTTTATCACTGGCACTTTTGTCTCCTCGCTATTTTATCACTCGGTATTTGGGCCGTCGTTATTTAAATGCATATTCCATATCAATACGCACACCCAGTATAATGATAACAGAAGGACAACTATTAAACAAAATGCTTGCAAAACTTTTATGTGGTTTCTATGACAATTATTTGTCAATTTCAAATAAATATTTAATTAGAAACACCTTGAAAAAGTGTATCGTGCTCCGTTATGACAGAAAAAGGCAAATTTGAATATGTTATAAGCCAAAAAGGTAAACAAAAGCTATACTGCGATGGTTTCTTTTATGTGAAAGAGAAAGAGAACAACGATATAGTATACTGGAAGTGTGATAATTATAAGAAACAGTGTAAGGGCCGTACAATTTGTGAAGGCGGGTTGTTGACAATGGAACAACCACACAATCATGAAGGTTACCCTACAGTGTTAGAAGTAAACAAAATGATGTCACATGTGAAAAGCCAGGCATCAAACATAAAAGAAACTCCCTTAGTGCTTATAGCCAGTACATCAAGTCCCTCTATGAGCTCCATTAGCAGAACTATTAGACATATAAGGGAGAATCAGAATTCAAGATATTCTATTCCATTTTCTTCAGACAATTTAAGTATTCCAGATAAATTTAAGATGACTGGAAAAGAAAAAAGGTTCTTGTTCTTTGATTATAAAGATAAAGATAGAATTCTTATATGTATTTTCTACAAAAAAAAATTTGAAATTCCTAAATAATAGCTAGCAGTGGTTTATTGATGGCACATTTAAATCAATACCAAGCCTTTTATATCAACTGTTCAGTGTACATGTAGATATTAATGGTTTCTATTGCCTACTGGTGTATGCATTATTAACCAGAAAAAATGAGAAATCGTATGTTAAGCTTTTTGAAGAGATTCGATTACGATTAAACATACCGCAAGTAGCATCAATAATGAGCGACTTTGAACTTGCTGCAATCAAAGCCACGAAACTGTTGTTTCCGACAGATTTACAACAAGGTTGCTATTTTTACTTCCGTCAATGCATTTACAAACGTCTTCAAGCCACTGGGCTTAAAGATGAATACGAATCGGATTTGGAATTTCAACATAGAGTGAAACTTTTTGTAGCAATGACATTTGTTCCCATGGACAAGAAAATAAGGGCATTTGAAATTCTTTGTGACAGCGACCTAGTAGATGCAGATATTATTCCACTGAAAGAGTATTTCGAAGAAAATTGGATTGGAAAATTGGAGAAAAGAGAAGGAAAACAACCAATATTTGAACACAGTTTATGGAACTACCACGGAACAACTATCCATGAACAACCAAGGACCAACAATGTGGTGGAAGGTTGGCATAGCAGCCTCAACAAGCATATTCAAGCGAAGAATCCCTCAGTGTGGAAGTTTTTGAAAGGTCTGATTGAGGAGCAAGCTTTTCAGGAACTTCGTCTCAATCAAAACCTAGTAGGTTATAAGGAAACAGAAAGGAAAAAATATAAGGACAAGAATAAGATATAAGCTTCTGTTGTAAGACATATGACGGAATAATTTGAAGATACACCAGTTTATATTTTGGATTTCTTGCATCGTGTCGCTTATAATTTATAATGTTAACTTGTTCAAAATCCATGATTAATAATTATTATAGTATACAGATTATTTCGTTATTTGTTTTTCAAATAGCCCGAGCTAGCTGAGAGATAGGCTATACATATATAGGTTCTAGTTAGTTTTCAGAAATAATAACGAGATATAAAATGGAGGTATTTACTACTTTCTTATTATATATACGAAGAGACTTATCTGTTTTTCTATTTAATTTTCTATCGACGTTTTATTGGTTATATTATAGGTGGATTGTATTCTTGTGATTGCCCAATCTTTTCCCCACACTTGGAAATCTTCGTCCTTAGTTGCTTGGTAGTTCTAGCTGCGGTTATATCGTGGCTTCTGTTAAATGTTCCAGCCAAAGTGGTTTTTAGTTCCAATCGAAATGCTTCCTAGCTCCAGCCAAGGTGACGTCTATCAGACGCCACAGATACTTAATAATTTTAATAAACTGAATATTCGTTTAATAGATATTGAATATTATTTGACTCTTAACGATGTTGTATCTTCAACGGATACCTGCCAAAAGAGAACGATGTTTCACGTGCAAATTCGATGCTATCTCGATATTCTCGTCGTACGCAAGTCATTCCTAACTGGGCGATTCTATTATTCATAGGTGAAACAAAAGTGAGGTATCATTTGATAGCGTGAATCACGGTATTTCGATGTGGAATTCAGTGGCGCGGTTAAGCGGCGAATTTACACGTTACACCCCCTTCGCCAAGGTAAAAAAAATAATTTTTCAAAAATATTTTTTTTTTCAACTTTAAAGTTACAAAAAAAAATTTGAAATTGAAAAGAAAATAAAGCGTATAGTCAATAAAAATGAGAGAAAAATCAATTCGATAAAGTTATGAGAAGTTTTTTTATAATGCGTAATCGTCGAGAAAATCATGTTTGAGAACCTGTAAAAGAAAAATCAAAACGTCAAGATAAGTCATACAACAAATTTATAAAATAAGTTAATAATAAAACGTACAAGGTAAAATAATTTAAAATAGCAAAAAATATATAAGCATAACACATAAGATATAAGAAACACTAAAACACTTGACTTGTCAGTCATCGATCAAATTTAAAGATAAATAAAATAAGAAAAGTTAAAATCGGTAAATCAAAAAAAAAATTCTCATATCTGTATTCGTTGAGAAGGTACGAGTTCTCATAAACTCAAGATACACTGAGTGTCTACACACTAGATAAAGATAAGATATGTATGTCGACACATCAGCAAAGATAAACCTCAACGCAATACACGACTAAAAGATATTTGAAAGAGGAAAAAAATGTGTCTATAATAAGACAAGTCAAAATCTAAAAAGAAAAAATACATGACTTGACTATGAATATTAAAAATATTTAAAACGATAACAATTAAAAAAACAAGAAAAATTATCAATCCCTACTTTCTGACTATGGGTTATCAAGATTAGAAAATTCAACATTGAAAATATAAATGACAATAAAAATAATGATTAAACAGATACTGATTAGTTACCAACTTGGCATCTCATGAATGTTAGTATTCATCTAATAAATAAAAATATTATGTCGACTAACTCAAAAAGAAAATTTTAATTTAATTATTCAACAAATTTTGAAATCTAATTTGAAAAATGAATTTATAGTAAAAATTCAATATATAAAACTATTATATAATCGATAAAAACAATTCTCTAAGTATTGACATACATTTAACTTTAAGGTAAGATAAATATGTCAGTCTATTTTAGCAAAAGATACACTCAAGAACTAAATTAAGAGAAAAAAGGCATATTCATATAAAGTTAATCAAAAGTAGTCAAATCAGTTAACTCCACGATCAGTTAATCAGTTCATTCATGAGTTACTACCAGTTATAAGACAAATTTTTGTTTAAAAAAAAAAACCTCAAAGACACGTAAAAGGATAGTATCCAAAAAAATAAAAAATGAAAATTAGGATCTCGATGTTATAGACTTCAAAAAATGTATCCCACCCAACCAAGTAATATCGAATTGAACTGGAGATCCAATTCAACAAGATAATACCGCCTTGGAATTTCAAAAACAAACTTCCACAGGCCCAACGATACAACAAAATACCTGTTCAATTTCAGTTAGAGAAAATGTTAAACTTCTGATAATGGAATCGTTAGATGCTTTGTTCAGATATTATCCTACGTTCATTCCTTCTACAGATGAGTCAATAAACAAAAAAACTAAAGAAAACGATATAGATAAGAGAAGAAAAGATAATAGGGCGCCAGCAAGTGGTTAACTTACAAAGATAAAAACAAAAAAATTAATTTTAGTGTACAGTACCAAAAGAAAACTGAATCTTTAAAAGATTCATGAATCTATAAACACCAAAGTAAATTAGCAGCTACGCACTGATTTATAATTAGATATTGCATAGCGTAAATAAACTTCAGTCAATTGATAGAGAGCCATATATACTAAAAGTTATTAGTAAACTCAGAAACCTATTTCGCATATAGGTACGAAATAGTACAAAATGAAGATAAGATATATATGTACTAAATAGTACAAGATAAAGATAAGATAAGATATATATGTATATTAGATAGTTGTTAGTAAAATTTGGGATAAATTGTTGTACACTAAACAAAAACCGAAGGGAAACGATATAAAAAAAATTTTTTGGTGTACATCATTGCATCGGGAAAAGAAACAAAAAGAACTAAAAAAGAATAAAGTAATTCCAAGCAGCCACCTCATTTATTCCACACTCACCACCATTCATCAACATTCACCCACATTCCTCGTCATTCACCACCATTCATCCCCTTAGCGTACTGGAAGAACAAAATCCTACGATTTCGAAATTAATAACTGAATCTATAAAAATTTCTGAAGTTAATTGACAGCTACACCCTGATTTCACTAAGAATTGCATAGCACTATAAACTTCAGAAAGGTGATAGGCAACCAGATATATACAGGTCTCTCATTAAGCCAAACATTATTGCCTCGACTGAAAGATACAACGATAAAAAGATGAGTCGAGCAAGAAAAAGATAAAAGATAATTAACGAGAGGAGGTAATTATATATCTACGTAATTGCCAACAAAAATAAACTTGATAGTTTGTACACCAAAAAAACGGAAACAGTGATATAAGATAAAACATAAGGAATAATTAAATTTATAAGATATTAACTAAAGCAACAAAACTTCGGTTAGCCCCTTCTTGTGAGAGAAACCCCCTTAACGTTTTGCAATTTCTATCTACAGGTTTACTAACCTTTTTTTCTAACTGAATTGATATTTCATAAGCTAGTTCATGAGCTATAAGGAAGCTAGAGTTCAACGACATATTGAAATAATCAGAGTATTAAAGTTATAAGAAATGTTATACGACAAAGATGAATTTTAACGTTAGGTATTCAAAATATCAACAAAATATCAAAGAAAGAGTCTAAGTAAATTTAAGTAAAATAAAAATATAAATAGGGGTAATTCAAAATTTAGAAAAAGAAAAGGTTAATCAAAGAATTTAGTTAACGAAGGCAATTCACTAATCATAAACTCATGCACAAGTTATTACCACTAAGAACCAACCAGAACAGAAAAGTTAAATTTAAAAACAATTAGGCCCTTTACGTTGGGAATTCAATTATGTAGGCCCCTCACGTTGGAGCGCCATTTATGTAACCACTCTCCCTTTTTATTATATGCCCGAGCTAGCTGAGAGATAGGTTATACATATATAGGTTCTAGTTAGTTTTCAGAAATAATAACGAGATATAAAATGAAGGTATTTACTACTTTCTTATTATATATACAAAAAGACTTATCTGTTTTTCTATTTAATTTTCTATCGACGTTTTTTTGATTAAATTATAGGTGGATTGTATTCTTGTGATTGCCCAATCTTTTTCCCACACTTGGAAATCTTCGTCCTTAGTTGCTTGGTAGTTCTAGCTGCGGTTATATCGTGGCTTCTGTTAAATGTTCCAGCCAAAGTGGTTTTTAGTTCCAATCGAAATGCTTCCTAGCTCCAGCCAAGGTGAAGTCTTTTAGACGCCTCAGATACTTAATAATTTTAATAAACTGAATATTCGTTTAATAGATATTGAATATTATTTGACTCTTAACGATGTTGTATCTTCAGCGGATACCTGCCAAAAGAGAACGATGTTTCACGTTCAAATTCGACGCTACTCGATATTCTCGTCGTACGCAAGTCATTCCTAACTGGGCGATTATATTATTCACAGGTGAAACAAAAGTGAGGTATTATTTGATAGCGTGAATCCCGGTATTTCGATGTGGAATTCAGTGGCGGCGGTTAAGCGGAGAATTTACACGTTACAGAATGATAAATAATGAAGAATATTTTCTATTTTTTTCTTTTTACCTTTCTGAAACATCAAGTAATTATTTGTATCTCAAGCCTCATAAACCACAAGCCCAGTCAAATTGTCAGAGGGTGATTTTATACACCACCAGTCATATATATTCTTGAAGTACTTTTCGAGAAACGAAGTTTATGCACTATGCCGTCAATTTTCCGCGGTACAGGTAAATGCACAGGTGAGTTGAAATGTCGTAAAAAAGGGGGTACTTTTTGATTACATTATACATGACGGCACTATTCTCGTTGAAGAGACAATGAAAAAAGAATGCTTTAAAACACTGTGCCGTCAAAAAATAACGGTACCAGAAGTCAGAATTTTTTTTTGAAATCGGCGATTTTACCCCTCCTCCCCAGTTAATCGAATACTTGACGGCGTTGATTCAGTTAACTTTACCTTTCCTTAAAAAACTATAATACATCTATGCCGTCAGAAAAGGGGGGGTACATAGGGTCATAAATTGCGAATCAAAACCCGATTTTTACCCCTTGTGGGGTGGTCATTCAGAATTTGACGGCACCAATTTCTAAATTTCAGTTAACATTTATTAAATGTTCTAAACATTGTGCCGTCAAAAAATTATAGTTCATACAAAAATAAATAAAAAAATTACTAAAATTTTAGAGCAAAAAATCAATTTTTTCTTATAAGGTCATTTATTTCAGGACGGCATATGTTTTTTTTTATTGAAACTAACTATTATGGTCTTATAATTATGCCGTCAATAATTCATGGTACCCAATTAAAATACAGAACAAAAATAAAAATGAAAAAATTTAAGAATTTTGAAAACTTTGAAAATTGCCTGCACATTTATAAGAGTTTATTTTTGAAATATTATTGTTTATAGAACCTCTTTAAACATAATGGACTTTATATGATGCACAGTATTATCAACTAACACGATATATACACACCTAAGATAGGATGTTGCGCGTGAGTGGGCGGTCGTTAATAAGACGCATGACGTCACTCACGACCTTATTTGTATTGCTGAGATAGCAGTTTTGTATGTTTTTCTCTATTTACGCGTTTATTTAATTAGTTACAAAAAAAACTGTGGAGAAAAAGTATGTTCTAAATGATCTGTCCTATTCCCTTAAGACATAAAAGTTTTGAAATTTGTGATACTTATCACTCAAAACTCCTATTTTTTACTGTGAAATTTCTCTTCGAAGTATTAAAACGCGATTTTCATTAAAACGGTGAAAGATAGAGTAAACTAGGAAAAGAACTAATTTGTAGAGCACAAAATTTACTACAACATTAGTCTAGGAGGGGAATGCGAGATTAAATAAAAACGCGAAAACATTTTATAAAAAGTGGACTTTTATTTATGGTTTTTACACAAGCATATTTTTCCATTTAAATAAAACCCCCTCAGATCAATTTTGATGCCAAAGACTATATAGATATGATTGATTGGCAATCCACTTTAGTAACCGAACCCCCTCTTGTTACTGATATGAGCCTAGAAGAGTTGGAGTCAATTGCGGAAACTGGCAAAAGTGGAAGGGTTGAATTTAGAATTCCTTCTCACACTCAAGCGGTGGAACGAATTGTCAAGGAAGTCACAGAAGTTTCGAAGCGAGTATGTGGGCTGATCGAAAGCGATGGTTTTATCCGTGCCAGACTGGAAGACCGTAAAGAGCTACCTACGTTCGAGACCAAGAGCCAGTACAAAACCTCTGCAAAGAATTAGAATTTAAGTAAGTTTTTTTCGACTATTTTGTAGTTATAATGTTTCTAAATAACGTCTTTATCATACTGTCTTCCATATTAAATTGAAATTTCATTTGGGAACTGTAATAACATTCATAAAATTTTGTAAAAATCACTAGGCTTACGTAAATACTATACATAACTTTGTTTTAAGGTTTTGAAGCCAAGATGAAAGGACGAATACTTAAATCAGTCAGTAAATTTGCAGTAGAACAAGAAAACTGCCACTCATGTCGTATGGAAAGTAATCAGCAACATTTTGTACTTAGTTATTATACTACATTTTATGACATGTTATACCATTTATACTTTTGTAATAAACAACAGTAATACCAAATAACATTAGTTTCTTTCAACACCTTCCTCATACAATTTACACGGTCCAACTATCTTTTTTCAGGTATAAAACATATTATATATATAGTATATATGTGGTATATATTTTTACTATATGTATATATGAATTATGTATGTATATATATATTGTCTCATTTTATGCCTTTAGTAACAAAAGTACAATTAATTCCGCTGCTTTAAAATTTAAAAAAAACATGGTTTATATACACAAAATTACAAAATTTCATCAAAATTAACAAACTTTAGGGCTTGTGCGGGATACCTATAATCCATTTTTTATTTAAAAAAATCGTTTCTTACTTATTTTTATGCCCTAATATTACTGTTTTTTTAACTTGGAATAAACACAAAAGTTACGATTTTATTTTTTAAAATTTTAGGCCTTGTGCGGGAGACCTAAACATTTTTTAAAAAATCCATTTTTTTTTGTGGTAAGTTGTGGTACCTAGTAGCAACTTTTTTTCAACTTGGCATTTGAAAACAAAAAAAAAAGTTAAAAATCGATACACCCTATTATGCATTAGCTTTAAACTGTGAACTCTCCACGATATACGCGGCTTCATAATCAAAACCTGCTTGGAGTTATATAAAACTCACGGAGCGCCACAATCTCGGAGCTGTGTGAGTTGTAATTAACTCACATGGCAGTCAACGTGTTAAAAAACAAATTTGTATTATTTCTCCTAACTGATTTGAATGTATTGATATCACTAAAAGATATTAAAAGAGAGAAAATTATAAATCTTTCGCATCTGGAATTTTTTTCTTGACATTGAACAAGCATGTAAGTAGGGAACAAAATATAACTTCAATTTTACAGTATCTCCCATTGGTCGTGTTAAAAGAAGATCTTGGTCTACTCCGGAAAAGAAAAGTGCTCTACGTCTTTTCGGTAGTAGTATTGAAACTGGCGATCTACCCTTTATACCATAATGTCAAATGGCAATAAAGTCATACTCAGTTTTGGAGAACAGATCGCCTGCACAGCTGAAATCATGGGCGCATAATGAAATTAAGAAGAGGTCTATCACAAAAATCAGAAGTAACAAAAGAGGTATGAAATATTTCCTAACTTTGTGAGGTTTACTAATCTTTTTTTTTAAATTTTTTGGAACGCTGAAGAGAAAGACATCATGAGTCGAGAATTCAAACAATATTTGGATAATGGAGTTTTTCTTCAGAAAGAAGTATCTGTTCCTACAGAATCGAAACATTGTAGCTATGAAAGCATGGGTCAATACTGACTCTTTGGGGTCGAATAGCTTTCACTGTATTTGACTTATTTCAACATATTTGGCTGCTGATGGTTGGGATGCATTAATTATGATTTGCATGCTGCAACTTTTGTGGAATAAGTTGATGAAAAAATGCCCTACCAAAAATTTTTAAATATTGTTCTGCCAGGCTAAATTGAGTTTACTATCTATCTCACTAGTTTGATTAGAATAAAATTTTAAATTAAATCTCGGTTTTATTCAACTGTGTCAGTATGACCAGAACCATTCTACTGAGTATTCCTGTGAAAATTGAAACAAATTTTGGAATCCATTTTTAAATTGAATACTAGAAACAATTACAATATTTTGTTTTTAAGTGATATTGGCACTCTTATTTTTTTCTTTATAGCAGCTGAAAATGAAGTAATTGAATTCTGATACTGCTTTGTTATATTTCATATCTTACCAAATCATCTAAATTTTGTATAATAAAAATTGCCGCTTTTTAAATATTGAGCTGTTATTTCTAGGATTGCTCTTTTTGAGTATCATTGTTGAACGTTGTGTTTTTTCTACTCTTAATTCAAATGCAACAATAATGAGTGTATTAATCAAGTCTCCAACGACTGGAAAGTGAAATCGATAAATCACGTTTCGAGTCTATGTTCATCATCAGGTGAACATAAGTTAAAATTGGACAATTCGTTGATAATGTGATGTTACAGCTGATATGTGTTTGGCATAATCATATACAGTATGTTTCCAAATTGATTATGCATATGTCCTAGAAGCAGAGGAGCTAAATCTAAATAATCACTTACAATTTCCATATTCTTCAATATTCTTCCTGGTATCAGATATTATATTAGCAAATTATAAATTATAAGTGAAAATTTATATTTCTTTAGTCTCTTTGAGGTTTGGAAGTAAATATCATTTATTTAATGAGTATAATATCTGTAGAAATTTGTACACACGATTTATCAATAGTATAAGCATAGGTTCTCTTATGTGGGATATCCTGATTGTGTCATGATGTGAAGGAAGTTTACCCAAGGTTATTCTGCGTATCGTAGGATGGCTCTGGCAGATTCAGGTCTAATTCCATGAATGCGAATATCTAGAAACTATAACCCATTCATAATATTTTGCCGACTGGAATAGCGTTTGTGCATATCAATCAGCGATAGTTCTTCTTTATGAACTACAGAATATTATTACCGGAAACCAAAATTATATCCAGTTAAAATATATTCTTTTTGTCATACCAGAGGCATGATTTTATCAGCATTTTGCTCTATAAACTGATCATCCTATCTACAGTGAATTTAACGACCCATTAATTGAGACTACAACACCTATTAATTTCACAAATATTTCTGATTCCATTTTTCGCTTATAGGCCATCACTTATATTTTTCACGCACACGCGTCACTATCCGCCATCTGTTTAGTACTGTTTTATGTAAACAAGCATGTTGAAATACCACTGTAATAATTAAAATCAACAAATATGAAATAAATAATATCCGTTAAGAAAACCGAACAATAAAATAAAACAAAAAGTATCTTGATTGATAAATAAATGCTTCAAGTCGACTATAATTGTTTTATTTATACGAAAACCAATGAAAAATGGTGTTGATACGGAGTATGAATATGTGAGAGTGGTAAACGGAATGAGTCCTTTAAAGCAAATACATGTGCTGATAAGATATAATCATAGTTTATTTGGAGATATTTACTCAACACCTAATTATTAACTTCATTCTACTCGAATATATAGCAGGGAATCGATAATCTGGACCCGAACTAATCCGAGCGACCCTCCCTTCGAGCATTCGACTATTCCAGATTCTGTGACAGAATCAGAAACAGAGTTTAATCCGGATTTATTTGTCATTGGCTATACCTGTCACTCTCTCGCCTTAGTTTGCAATGCATTAGGTTCTGATATTCCAAATTCAATTGAACAATTCACTAGAGATGTGTACAATTATTTTTTCTACAGCAGTAAACGTATTTTGTCATTTAAACAATATCAGTTGTTTGTAGAAGTAAATCATCATAAAATATTGAGATTATCTCAAACACGATAGCTAAGCTTGAAATCAGTTGTGAACAGAATTCTCGAACAGTGGTCGGCGTTGCAAATATTTTTTCAAATGAGGCACTGATAGAAAAAGTTGAAAAAGCGAAACCAGTTTGGAAAGCTTTGAATAATGATATCTTTGAATTATATCTCTCATTTTATCCTATGTTCTGAGTGTGATTAATAAAATCAATTTAGAGTTTCAGAGCACATATTCTACTACCTACAATAACATCCATTTACAAAACAGTGCTAAATAATTTTATGAAAGCTTAACTTTGGTGAAGTTGCCTTTTTACCTGCGAACGTCATTGATCCAAAAATTGTTACAAAAAGTCCTGAATCCATTATTCCCGTTTACTTGAAATTTCACCCTTTATTTTTAAAGAATGTTAACCCAGAAGAACTGACTACTCAGTGGAGAAATATAGCACATAACGAAACCTCATTATGCTGATAAGCCCATCGAGAAGTTTTGGAATATTGTTTTTGATACACAAAATTATTCAGGAGACTCTCTGTATCCAAATTTAACTGAATTTGTTCAAGGAATTTTTGCTTTACCACACTCATCTGCATTAACAGAAAGGATTTTTTCACAGATAAATCAAGTGAAAACAAACAACCGAAATAGGCTGAATACAAGAACAAGTGATGCTTTAATGCTTAAAAAAAGTTTAGTAGGCACCTTCAATTGTTACAATCTTGTGCCTTCAGATCATTTGCTGCCACTGAAACTCAAAATCCTAACACTAACGGATGATGCAAATGATGTTATTCATTGATTTCAAGCCATTTGTCAGTGTTTAGCTTCTTTCCTAGCAATAGTTTATTTTTCAGTTCAGTTTTGATTCTGTGATATTTATGAACTTTCTTATTTGTTATTTTTTTGCTAGAAATATGTTTTCTCCTATTTATTTTTCTCAAAATTTTTCTTTTTATTTGTTATGTGATTAGTTCAATCTTCTGTTATTATTGCTGATTCTACTTTCGTTTTTCATTTATTTTTCTGTTAATAAAAATAAATTGACTTTCTTGCCAAATATAGTACGCTCTGGTACATTTTGTTTCAGGGATTTAGTACAAAGCCAAAGTTCCAAAATCCCAACGCTGATTCTGTCTAGCAGTGCCATGCAATAAGTTTTAGGTGCTACACGTGTTGTTTTGTTGTCCGCCGCTCGCATTTCCACCATTTTGTTGTGTTGCGTTATGTGTGGTGTCTCACATTTGGGTAGTTTTATATCATGTCATTAACATTGGAGAGAAGAATTAAGGTGACGCTAATAATTGCGCAGAACGAGATTTTTTAGGTGAAATAGTGATGGGGAAATAAAGTTTTTTCATGAACAGCTCGGAAGAGAATAGTTTGTGGCTAGTCAAGGATGATAAGACAATTTTTAGAAAAAACATGGTATACGCTAACTCAAACTAACTGTTGAGAACTAGTCGAATAATGAATCAGCTGTGAAGCCATTCCATTATAAATTCATGGATGTGATAAGCGAACAGGATCTATATGCAGACCACATCTACAATGGTGATGAGTCAGGCCTGTACTGGAAAACAGATAAAACATTAGTATCTGCATCAGAAACTAAAGCCCAGATTTCAA